>JBAMBO010000856.1:0-85898 GCA_037044535.1 Lordiphosa magnipectinata | reverse complement strand
ATCTATTGCTGAGTTTAGGAAATAACTCAGCTAAGAATGTTCTTCGAAAATCATTTTAAACCTTAATTTATATAAAGTATAAAAGCTACAAGGGTATACAAACTTCGGTCGAGACCAATACATACATATAATTATGTTCATGTTCCTTTTTAATTTAAGTATTTTTAATATTGATTTTTTTTTTTCTTAAAATACATACATATATTTGTTGAAAACGAAAATATTAATGGCTTAGCAATTTTTTGACAATTTTCACACTATTTTTAGCAACTTTTTTTCCCAAATCTATAAATTATCGCATCGGAGATTCTGTCAGCACTGCTGGCGACGCCCATTTGAGAGTCCGCAGCTTTGGTTTTACGTGCTCAGTGCTCTTTTGCATGCTTTTCTTCTTCATGCGTTCTGTAATGCCTTTCTACACAAGGTTCTCTCTTTTGATTTTTCCATCTAACTGGCTCAGCATATCCGCCTCTTTAACAATTAAGAGAAGCTTAACGGTTTCTACTATTTAGCTCACGCACCAATTTATCATCATGAAGCTACAGTTCAAGCTCAGGTGAAGACGGAGGTGACTTGATTTGTATACCCGGCTCCAGGAAATTTGCACGCACCAATTCATCATCAGACCCCTACACCTCGTTTTTCTATTCTAGTTTTCAATTCTCGAGTTCTCAAGCTGCCGTTCAGTGCAAACCTGAAATTTTACCAAAAAGGCGACACATCACTAACATCCACAACCCCCTCTTCAAGCAGACTGTTTAGCTCACGCAGCAATTTATCATCATGAAGCTCAAGTTGGATGCACGACTGCTCAGTAGAGTATTCCAACTCTGTGGAGAATTGGCTATCCACTATACACAAGACCAAAATGGAAGCACGACTGCTAACTGATGCTGCCGGCCTACTTTTGCGCTTCGAGCTCTGGCTTGCGCTCTTTCAGTCTTTTATATCGTTTGCTCGCTTTCGGCTCACGCCAGCCTGAGGTTACTTTCGATAATAATCGATTACTAATATATATCGAAATAAGGCGCCAAAACGTTACCATTCAAATTCAAATCTTCACCGCCTAGAAATTAATTCTAAAGAAGTTTACAATTTTTTTTTGAAGTCGCCAACCACAATGGCATCGGATATTTAGATGCTCGACTCCAAAGTTCCTTAAATAGTTCACAAAAGCAAGAAGAGTAACAACATATAATAATATTTTTGTATAAGGGCGGTTTCCACGGTTCGGGAAAAATTTCTCGACAAAAAGTTGCGCAGTGAACATCGGTAGTTGCCTCTCCCTACATATTCCTTTAAATTGTGTCTAGCACAATCAATGGCATTAAATGCTGTTCGATGTTGTCCCGAGCAGTGGCATTTAACTGTAACGCCCTCTTTTAGTAGCACGGATGTAGCTCGCCGTTGCCAGGGTCTGTCACAGATATTATTTGATTCTGGACACTTGGTTCCTGTGTTTGCTGGAATAAGAAAGTATATTAGAGATACATATTCCAAATAAATAGTCAGAGTTATGCTGGGTGAAGGGGTTTTTCTTTATTCCTATCTCGTGGTTTACTTGTTCTCAATGGTCTTGACTTGTGGGGCCCACCCAGGGACCGGGGGTCGTTCCAAGTCGTGCTTGTTGGCACGCGCCTACCCACGTGTGCTGTGGCCTTACTCTGCCCGAAGATTTTAAATGGTGCATGTGGAGCATCCGACCTGGTATTTTGGTCAGGGAGTCGATTCGAAAATCGTACAACCTAAGGCTTATCCGCCGCCGGTCAGAAGATCGAGAGTTGGGAGTTTGATTGGGCGTGCGTCGGTGCTATTCAACCGGGAATCCCATCCAGACACAGATGCCGATTCGAAAATCGCTTATCCTGAGCCAATCGAGCCGATTCGTAAATCGCACGAGATAAGTTGGAGGTGGTTAATACTTATTGCATAGAAGAACTAACATAGAAGCACACTTTGCTGTGTCGACAACTTTTCACTCAGATATTTGTCAGCTGTTCGCTGTCATTTTGGCTCTTTGAATTATTTTTTGACTCTCTGAGTATTTTTATACCCGTTACTCGTAGAGTAAAAGGGTATACTAAAGTCGTGCAAATGTATGTAACAGGCAGAAGGAATCATTTCCGACCATATAAAGTATATATATTCCTGATCAGCATCAACAGCCGAGTCGATATAGCCATGTCCGTCTGTCCGTCCGTCCGTCCGTCCGTCCGTCTGTCTGTATGAACACCTAGATCTCAGAGACTAGAAGAGCTAGAGCAACCAATTTTGAAATGTAGACTCCTATTGTCTGCACGCAGATCAAGTTTATTTAAAATTTTTGCCACGCCCACCCCCGCCCCCACAATAAAAAATGTTGAATAACTCCCACAATTTTTGAGATATCGATCAAATTTAAAACTTACATTAATATTCGCAACATCTATAAGCCCTCCAATTTTCATCAAGATCGGATGATAAATAGCCGAGTTAAAAAAATGTTGCATACTTTTCGGCTGTCCTGCCTCAGACACACAGGAAGGCTATTAAACGTTTCTTTGAGTATGAGTAACGGGTATTTCGAAGTCGGTTAGAGCCGACTTTAACTTACGCTCTCGTTATAACTATGTCCGTCTCCCTCTAGCCACCGTGTTTTCCTACGTCGACAGTAATATTGAGTAACAGATTTTGTTCTCTCTATGAAGTATCTACATGTCACAATGGAGTTAACATCACTCAAAAAATAGAGGTGTTTCAAAGTGTGCTTCTATGTTAGATCTTCTATGCTTATTGCTGGTGCAGCTGTTGCAAGATGTTGACTCGACCGATGCCGCGGACTAATTAATCTGTGCACTGCTTTTAAAGGCCGCTGGGCACAGGCGACGATAGCAGCGAGCGTAGCTGATGGTGGCAGAGCGCGCGAAATCGATAGCAATTGGCCGCCTATCGTCAGCTGTTAATAATCGATAGATGGCGCGCGTTTGAAAGTGCGCGCGTGATTTTAAATATTTTTTTCACTACGTCTAGGGAAATTTTAAAGTATGATTTCAGGTAATTAATTAGTCCTTCCGATCACCAACGCTGCGAGCAGGGGCGTAGCTGGTCATACCGACAAAATAAATTACCCCCACCGGATCGGAAGGCGTTTCTTCTATTTACTCTTTTTATTTTCCTTTCTACCACGCTTATTTTGAATCGTTTTGTATTCTATTGTATTGTATCTGTGTCTTTTAGACGAAGCAGCAATTAAAATAAATAAATAAATAAAAAAAAATAAATAAAATAAATACAAAAATAAATACATGGGTAGTCTCCTGGGTACAGGGTGCGCTTCGTGCTTCTTGTTTACATATAATATTTAATGGTAATATTAGGTAAGTATCTAAGGATAAGGTAAGATAGGTAGATAGATAGGTAGGTAGGTAGTTCCGGCTGGCCCTTTGTAGGGGCCACACATAGACCTTACGGTCCTTAGTGAGGCCGAGTGGTTTTTTCTGGGTACCATTAGAAATCCAAGAGGATGTTTGATGTTTTGGCAAATGCCAATAGTTGTTTGGGAGACTTCCTTGCTGCCTCTTCAAGAGAGGTGAGACTTGGGGAGTGCAGATGTCTTAATCTTGTCTTAGCGATCGCTGGGCAGCTGCAGATGAGGTGTTCCAGAGATTCGACGACTCCAGGTTCCTTACATTTCCTGCTGATGTCCGTTGTCGTGATTCCTAGTTTTTTCACGTGAGCAGCTGCTAGGCAGTGACCAGTTAGTATGCCTATAAGCAGTCTACAGTCTCTTCTTTGGAGCTGTAGCATAAAGTGCGTGAGTTTTTTTGTCTCTTGTCTTGCACATGATTTTTGAGATTCTGCAGCCGGTTGTGTTCTTCCACTTTTCCTCTGCTTCTTTCTCCGCTATCTTCTCCATCTTGCTGTGTAGCGTCTGTACGGAGATAGATATGTTTAGTGTTGCTTCTTGGCTTAGTGAGGTTCCGGCTTTTGCAAGACTGTCAGCCATTTCTTTTCCATCAATGCCCCGGTGGCTGGGAATCCAGTAGATTTGCACCTTTCTAGAGATGCTGAGGGAATCTATTGCCTCCCTGCTTGCCAGAACATTTTTGGAGTTAATGGTGTGTCTCTGCATTGCTTTGATTCCCGCTTGGTTGTTGGTGCGTATTGTTCTGCCAATTCCGCTGCTTTCCTTATTGCGAAGACTTCCGCCTGGAATATGGTGCAGTGGTCTGGCAGTTTATAGGAGAGCCTCAATTCCGGCTCATCGCAGTATACAGCGGCTCCGACTCCTGAGGCCATCTTGGAGCCGTCTGTGAATAGGTGCATTGCTTCCTGGGCCAGTCCTGTACGCCAGTCTCCTGGTCCCAGTAATGCTGATGCACCTATGAAGTTGGTTTTTGGGATCATGTAGTCCGTGCTACTGTTGATCACTCTACCCACCATGCTGTGTCCATGGTGCCTGCCGCACAAAGACGTTGGACCGTCTTTTGTGCAAGGAGGCGTGCTTGGATGTCCAGGGGGTTGACTCCTAGGATGTGTTCGAGTGCTTTTGTTGGAGTGGACCTCAGCGCCCCCGTTATGCAGACTAATGCCTGCCGCTGGGCCTTTTCCATCAGCTTTAGATATGTGGACTTCTTCGTGGCTTGCCACCATACCAATACGCCATGTAGTAGTATCGGTCGAATTATTGAGATGAAGAGCCAGTGCGTTAGACTTGGTGATAGGCAGCAAGTGCTGCTTAGCATCTTCTGGGATGCATATAGCGCATTGGTTGCCTTTTTCACCCTTTCCTCCACATTGAGTCTCCATGACAGTTTACTGTCGCTTACTACTCCAAGGTATTTTACGTTGTTCTTTGGCGTTAGCTGTATTCCATTTATCGTAGTTGGAGTCCATTGCGGTACCTTGTATCTTTTGGTGAAGAGAATCAGGTCCGTCTTCTCCGCTTCGATAATGAGTCCGGCTTCTGTGGCCCACTTTAGTATCTCTTTGAGAGTAGAGTCCATGATTGAGCTGAGAGTCGATGGACATTTCCCCCATGATATTCATGCTTATGTCGTCAGCATATGCGGTTATCTTGGCTGCTTTCCTGCGGAATTTTCGTAATAATTCGTTGACCACAAGGTTCCATAGAAGGGGCGACAGGACCCCGCCTGGAGGCGTTCCTTCATGTGCCTCTTTCGTCATGGTTGTGGTACCCCGCTCGGCTTGTACTCTTCTGCAGCTCAGCAGGTTGTATATCCAGGAGTCCAATGCCTTGTGTATTGCTAATGCCCTTAGGCTTCGCATTATCGCTTCTGTGGTGACGTTGTTAAATGCACCAGATATATCTAGGAATGCTCCCAGGGCAAATTCCTGATGGTACAGTGCCTTCTCGATGGTGGCTACTAGGGAGTGTAGCGCCGTTTCCACCGATTTACCTTTCGTGTAGGCGTGCTGATTATTCTCCAAGGTCAGGTTCAAGCCTTCTCTTATGTGGGGAGATCTAGCAGTTTTTCCATTGTTTTGAGCAGGAATAATGTGAGGCTAATGGGTCTGTAGTCCTTTGGTTGCACATGACTGCATTTTCCCGCTTTTGGCAAGAATACAACGCGTGCTGTCCTCCAGATCACAGGTACATAGCTCCATCTCATAGCTACATCAATTCATTTGTGAATTGGCCGCACAAATTGCTTTCTTTCGTTTTTAGGTCCACCCGTGATTTGCCCTCAAATTGTGCAGCAAGTTTCTCCATTGTGGTAATCCTGTAGGATCTGCTCTTGTAGGTGTGATTGTAGGAGTCGTACAGAGCAGGCTCAGTCCGTACATGTCAATCAGCCGCGTAACCTCATCCTTGGTCCACTCGGCAGATGTCTACAAAAGTAGTGTAATGTCTATACTATAAGCAATAGTTAAACAAATTATACACACTTACTTTCTTATTTGGTTGGGTCATGGCGATCGGCAATTTATTTGTTAATTTTAATACGAATTAATATCACATTAAAAAAAAACTTTACCGATAGCCAAAAATCGATAACAAATGTATATAGTCAGCCAGAAAGTGGCAGCGCCAGCACACTGCAATGAGGCAACCCTTTAACGTAACAGATGGCACTCAGATGAGCACTCAGGCCAAATAGAACCGGTGCTACGCCCTTACAAGATCTGCGGTGTTGATATATCTCTGTTTTAGGGAGTGTTTATTGAGAAGGTAAAGCTTCAATGCCAATTGCACTCCGGCTATGACTACTAACACTACTATCCAGAAAGTCAGATCTTCTATGTGACCTGCGACAACCTGAACTTCAGGCAAAGGCGAGACCAATGACATATATCAGCAATAAAAATCAATAAGTCTAAATCTGAAATTGATATGAAAAGGGAATCAAAAGTAACTTTAGTCACTGATACTACCACTTAAGGAAAAAAAAACGAGAAGGCCAAGCTCACTTCGTCTGTACCGATGTTTAGCAAATGCTGTTTTTGAAATGTCAGAGTTTAAGAACGCATACATAAAAATCAAAAATTTTTGTAACTAAAACCCATTTTCCGACAGATAAACATCTGATTTCGACCAAATTTCGCGAATCCTTTTCAAAACATATCAAATTAACAAGCGCCGTGTTTAAGAGAGATAAAATTTAAAACAAAAAAGTTTTTCTTACTGAGACTCATTTTCCGACCGATCGGTCCAATGCACACTGGGTTTTTTTTCGTTTTTTTTGGCATAAACCCAAAAAAAATGTTGCTCTGTTTTTTGAAATAACTTTAATTTTTATGTTTATAATACTCTAGTTAAATAAAAAATCAATCGATAAAATTTTTCACGGTCACACTGATTGATCGATACACTGTCAAAGTCAGCTGATTAAGCACATGGTAGCTTTGTGTACAGTTCAGCTTAAAGCATTGCTAAAGTTTTATTGCTCTCGTTGGCCACATATAAATAAAATACAACTTTAAATGATGCAAAGTCGTAGTTCAGGTATGTAAAACAAGAGTTATATTATATAACATATTCGTCAATTCTATGTGTTTTTGTCCTCGTGAAACGTGTTTTATTTATGTGTGCTTTTTTGATTAATCTTAGCAAATTTAGCAGTGTTTCGTGGAGTAGAACTCGCAAGGCACTCCAAAGTGCTCAGGTATTTAAATGTGGAGTTACTAACTAAAGTGTCCAGAATATGCAACTTCGTTTGTTTGCTTTAATTTGCTTTTTCGCGAAAAAATCGCCTTTTTCCAGAGGGATATGCGTTTGAGCATGCAGAGCTGCTACACATTTTTGTCAGCCACAAACGCTCAGAGGCCGCTGTCAAACAGCATATACAGCAAATTTTGTCAAATATTTTTAAAGAACATGGCCAAAGTGCGGGCGACAAATTCAAAGATTTAAAAGTAAGCATTCTGAATGGCTTAATAAAAAGATCAAAATTGACATCGACGTAAGTTGTGGCTCGAGAAATAGAGGTGGACGTCCAAAAGTGGACTATGAGAACGCTAGCTCCCGGCAAAAACGAAAGTTGGCGACAGAGCTTTCAGAAGTTAATAATAACTCATTGCCTATGCTAGATCATGCTGCTAGAGTTTCAGCTACCAAATCAGCAGATAAGGACATGGTTGCTGTTTTAAAAGCAGCAGGATCAAGCGAGGATCTAAGTAAACTGAAAAGGAAACTTTTTTCGACTGAGCCCGTACAAATGTCAGCTGACAGTGCCTTATCATTTTTATTGGAAAATGGATTTACAAAAGAACAATATATTAATTTAAAGCAAAATGCAAAAAAGCACGGTTGCGATATATACCCGCCATATATGGATCTAACTAGTGCTAAAATAAAACTTAGACCAGACGACATTCAATATTTTGAAAATAAAGCACAAGTTCCTCTACAAAAACTTTTGGACCATACGGCCTCGCGCATACTGGAAATGCAACATGAAGTGTTGGATATACACTTCCAAATGTGATACGTTTAAAATTAATATATAGCTATGGATTTGATGGCTCCACAGGACACAGTATGTACAAACAACGTTTTCAAGACCTTGCTGCCCCTGATAATGCATTGTTTGTAACATCAATTATTCCATTAAAACTGATAAACAAGGCCCAACAAATTATTTGGATCAATAAAATACCCCATTCGGTTCGATTCTGTAGGCCTTTGAAAATTGAATTCATTAATGAAAACAGGTGTTGAACAATCGTGCAGTGAAAGTTATGTGTGACGATTACCAACACTAATTCATCTGTTTGTCCCTCTTTCGCAAGCGTTGTCTCGTTTTTTTTTATTGGCCGATACTCTCGTTTACCAATATTGGCAAGTGTCATATAGGCATAACTGCATCCCTCTACTTGCGGTCGGGGAAATGGTTTGTCTTTGGATCTGCACTGGTATCGAGTTAAAGAGTTCCAGGTTTGTTGTTGTATATGAATGGTTGACAGTTTTTAAGCGATGGAAGGTGAACCTGTCACAAACATGTCCGGGTATATTTATAGTTTTGTTTTTTTTTTTTTTATTGAGTTTTTCTTCCGACAACCCATGTATTCACTTGATGCGTCTGTTGCAGGTTCATCTGCCGACGTCAAATGCACAAAAAAAAGTTGGCTGTTGCCTTGGCCTTCAGTATGTGTGCCTAGCAATGTGGCTCTTTGTTAACAAAACCAAAACAAAATTAGAGGAAAGTTAACTTCGGCTCGACCGAAGTTTATATACCCTTGTAGCTTGCATAATTTATATAAATTAAGGTTTTAAATAATTTTCGTCGAACATACTTAACTTAGTTATTTCCCAAACTCAGCAATAGATGGCGCCACTACTTTGATCATTTAGCTTCTTGGTTTTATGTGTAACTTACTTTATTGAATATCACTTGCCCCAACATTTATTGTTTGATTGTACGGAGCGATGCGGGCGCCAGCCACGCCATAGCATAGAAAAACTAACATAGAAGCACACTTTGCTGCGTCGACAACTTTTCACTCAGACATTTGTCAGCTGTTCGCTGTCATTTTGGCTCTTTGAGTTATTTTTTGATTCTCTGAGTTTTTTTTTTGACTATGTCCATCTCCCTCTAACCACCGTGTTTTCCTATGTCGACAATAATTTTGAGTAACAGATTTTGTTGTCACTATTGAAGTATCTCCTTGTCACAATGGAGTTAACATCACTCAAAAAAGAGCGGCGTTTCAAAGTGTGCTTCTATGTTAGTTTTTCTATGGCCATAGAAAAACTAACATAGAAGCACACTTTGCTGCGTCGACAACTTTTCACTCAGACATTTGTCAGCTGTTCGCTGTTATTTGGCTCTTTGAGTTATTTTTTGACTCTCTGAGTTTTTTTTTGACTATGTCCATCTCCCTCTAACCACCGTGTTTTCCTATGTCGACAATAATTTTGAGTAACAGATTTTGTTGTCACTATTGAAGTATCTCCTTGTCACAATGGAGTTAACATCACTCAAAAAAGAGCGGCGTTTCAAAGTGTGCTTCTATGTTAGTTTTTCTATGGCCACGCGTGGCCGAAACCAAGCCAGAAACAGCGCGCCAGGGATGGCGCATGGGTTGTCGTTCTGCTACTGCGTTAGGGATGGTGCACGATGAATAGTGTGACCAGAGGTGGCCAGGGATGTCACACTTGTCCCCCTCCAGAGACCATGTGGGAACGAATGATCTTCAAAATTAAAGTATAGCTGGGATGAATGTATATCCGGGGTGAGCATCTACAGGATCTGCACAAGTCCCAATATGGAGGAAACCTTGTTTATGATTCTCACTGTGTGTGATGTGAGTTTTGTAATTGAGTCGACGAACTGTTTCCGATGAGTATGGAAACTGATAAATCTGTAGCACTGAGCAAGTGCACCGAGTACATATTTGCGAAATTGAGTCAATGGTAACCTCGGTTGAGGCCGTTGCTTGGAGTGGGCGACGATAAGCATGTTCGCCCAAGCAGGGTTGAGGTTGCAGAGTCAATTGCACTGGGTATTTTACCCTGAGTGGAGACTTTCGTGTGCCAGTTGTTGTGGACTTTGTTTGCCACTTGTTGTGTGGTTTGTTTGCTACTTGTTGTGGCTTTGTGTTCCACTTGTTGTGGGCTTTGCCACTTGTTGTGGTCTTTGTTTCCACTTGTTGTGGGCTTTGTGTTGAGATCGCGAACTTGAAGGTAGATTCAGGCTGGCATCAATTGCCAAACAAAGATCGTCTCGAGTTGTAGCATGTTACTAGTGGTCGGTCAGGGATAGGGATAGCTGTGCATGAACATCGGTGATGATGAAAGATGCGGTGAAGATCCAAATTCAGCTACGCGACGTACTTCTAAAAATATTAACGATAGTCTGATCAAATATAATACCTAAAAAATAATGATTAAACTACCTCTAATAAGGAAATAATATGCTTAAAATTAAAATAATTTATACCTAAGTTTTGGAACTAAAAATGCCTAAATTTTGGGTAATTCTTACCTTAATTCAAGTACATATCATACCTTAAATTTTATAAAATAATTACCTCAATCATAGAGCAAAACATACCTTTAAAATTAAGCCAATTTCACCTAAATTTTAGGGCATAGATTGCTTAAAGTCGGTATGTCCTAAATATTAGGGCCCCAATGGCCTTGGCGACTTTTAAGGTAATTTTTTCTAAATTTTTAGGCAATTTTTGACCTTTGTAGGCAATAAAGTGTACGAACAATCTATCATCAAAACTGTGACGTTTTTAATAAATTGCGTAGGCGGGAGGGGGCGTGTCCAAAATTGAAAATAAACTTAATCTGCCTGCAAGTATAATGAATTTGTGTCCCATACATGTTAAACCTCTATCTCTTACCATCTCTGAGATCTCTTCGTTCATACGGACGGACAGACGGATGGACGGACAGACGGTAGCCATGTCAACTCGGCTGTTGATGCTGATCAAGAATATATATACTTTATAGGGTCTGAGATAATTCCTTCTGGCTGTTACATACTCTTGCACAAACTTAATATACTCTGTGTACCTTTGGTACAGAGTATAAAAACTGCTGCGTAGTTTTTTCGAGTAGCCGATTCACATTCGGTATCTACTCTTCGCTGCGTTAACGCCTCTTTTTTGCCGTGACGTGAGCAACATAGGTTTCGATTCTAATTTGTGCGGCCAAACTTGAAGGCCAAATTGAAAATGATCGCATCTAAAAAAGATTCCTGCAGAAAGCGTCGCCCAATGGAACTTTATAGGGCGGGCAAGCTGAATTTAATAAACGCCGTGAAAGTGAAGAGCGAGGTCCGGGACTTGGCGGTTAAGAAACACTCGGAAACCCGCCAGAGAACACCGGCGGACCGGAGCACGGTCTGCAACATCATGTGATGTCTCCTGTCACCACAAGCGAGGAGTTTAAAATCTATTTGGCCAGCATTCAAACACTTCTAAGCGTCTACAGTCCCCTCAATCAGTTCGATTTGATTCGCCTCCACTATGTCTTCGATCACAGCTTCCAGACCAAAAGGAATATTGAACAGCCGCCACACAGTGGCCGGTTTCGCTGATTTAGCATTGCAAAAATCGTAACTTTTGAACGGAAAGAGATATTTAAAAAAATCCAAAGGGAAGGTGATAGAGAATTTAAACAAGCTTAAAGTCATAATTGTAGGTCAACAGGGTAACCCAGGGTAATCGGCTGCCAAAGTGTAAAATTCAATACACCGAAAAAGTTGCATGAAATAGACAAAACATTTTAGCTTTTTATAAACGATTTTTAAAAATGACGTTGAATGAAGTTTTCTTAAGTTTAAGTAGTTTTACAACTACATTTTTAATAAATCGTTTTTAAAAAATTGAAATGTTTTGCCTATTTCTTACAACCGTTTTAGGGTATTAATCATTGCACTTTGGCAACCGATCCTGAGTCACCCTGTTGACCTACAATGATGACCTTAAGCTTGTTTTAAAGCTACAAAAATTCTCTATCACCTTCTATTGCTTTCATTTCATATCAATACATAGATAAATCATGCATATTTATATGTTCAAGTCGCTCATACTCTCAATTTCTATTTAGAAATATGTATTTTACAAAAATTTTCTATCTAGAAGCGTGAACAAGCGTGGATGCACTTTTTACAGTCCGTCAAAGTTGGAAAATATGGTGCAAAAGTAGTACTTCAGTTAACGCCAATAACTCAACTAATATTCAAAAGAAAATTAAATTTTCTAATTCATTTTTCTTTAAAATTTATGCGTCTTTAAAAAACAAAAAACCAGACTCCAATCGGAATATCCGTTTGGTTTTTATACGTTCCCAAACGTGACATTTGAAACCAAAAAAATAACAAAATTTATGAGTTTGAAACAGTTTTCAACTTTGAACCACTATAAAATCCAAAATAATTGAGCAAATTCAATAAACCAAAGTTTTTTGGGCTAGTTGAAGCTCCCTTTATTACATTAAATTTATTCCGTCAAAAAAAACGAACATAAATTTTTGATTTTTGCAACGCTAAATCGGCCAAACCGGCCACTGTGCGCCGGTGCTCAATGACCAAATGCCCGCTCCCAGTTCAGTGGACACCGAACTGCTGGCCTGCTATCAAGCGGTAGTCTAGCGGATAGTGCAGCCACAATTGCCCCTGAAGGAGACCGAGCAAAAGCGGATCGGGCAACGAGGATGTGCCCTACATCAATGCCAATTATATCAAGGAAAAAATGAGCGAACCATTCTTCAACTTTATAAATTAATTCCATTTCTTAACGTTTCCCTGCCAGGTCGCCGACTACGTGTCAAAGTGCTATGTAACCACCCAGGGACTGCTGCCCAATACCAATTTCGAGTTCAGTGGCGCTATATACGCCGCCAAGTCACACAAGCTACAATATAATATCTAGAAGATCATTATGACGACCAACTTCATGGATGCAAATCGCCAGAAATGCGCCAATTACTTTCCAATTAAGCTGAACGAAATCTTTGCAGTGGCAGCCAAGTTGTTAATTATGCGACGCCCCCGAAGTTCGCAAAACACGAATTGACGAATCCCATAACCTAGGTTAATCACATATAACATAAATTTCATAAATATAGTTTTGAGCTAAGCCGCACGAGCGCATCACCCATATTATTTTCCCATACTTATCTATATATATCTTACCTTATCCTTATATACTTACCTAATATTACCATTAAATATTCTATGTAAACAAGCCGCATAAAGCGCACCCTGTACACAGGAGACATTCATTCATTTTTGTAATAACTAATTAATTACCAGAAATCATGCTTTATAATTTCCTTAGATTCAGAACACGCGCGCTCTTTCAAATGCGCGCCATCTATCGATCATTAACAGCTGACGATAGGCGGCCCATTGTTATCGGTATCGCGCGCTCTGCCACCATCAGCTGCGAGCGCTGCCACCGTAGACTACACCCAGCGGCCTATAAAAGCAGAGCATCAGCGAGCTGAGACCTCAATTAATCCGCGACATCGGTCGAGTCAGCATCTTGGAGCAGCAACATCAAACAAGGAATCTTGTGCGATTTACAAATTGGCTCCGGATGAGCGATTTTCGAATCGGCATCTGTGTCTGTATAGGATTCCCGGTTGAATAGCACCGACGCTCGCCGAATCAGACTCCCAACTCTCGATCTTCTGACCCATGGTGAAACAATATAATATATATAATATATATTGTTTCACCATGTTCTGACCGGCGGCGGGTGAGCCATAGCTTGTACGATTTTCGAATCGACTCCCTGACCAAAATATCAGGTCGGATGCTCCACATGCACCAGTTAAAATCTTCGGACAGTGTACGGTACATCCGTGCTACTAAAAGAGGGCGTTACAGTTAAATGGCGCATCTTGGGCCTACATCGAACAGCATTTAATGCTATTGATTGTGCTAGACAAAATTTTAAAGAAAATGTCGGAAGAGGCAACTACCGCCGTTCACTGCGCAACTTTTTCACGAGAAATTTTTCCCGACCCGTGGAAACCGCCCTTATACCATTTATGTTGATACTCTTCTTGCTTTTGTGAACTATATAAGGATCTTTGGAGTCGAGCATCTAAATATCCAATGCAATTATGGTTGGCGATTTCAAAAGAAATTCTAAACTTCTTTCATTTGTAAATAAAACGGAAATATAATTCACCAAAAAATTTCTAGGTGGTATGATCCGAAAATTTAGGTTCGGAACTAGGTCCGGATTTGCTATTATTTCAAAACTGGTTCGGTTCACATTAAAACAAAAGTCGGGACAATTTTCAATTTGTATTCAATTTTCCTGAGTTGTATTACTCCACGGAGCGGTCGTGCATCCATCTTGCTACTGTGTATTCTTGGATAGCCAATCCTCACCAGAGTGGCAACACTCTACGGAGCCGTCGTGCCTCTACTCTTCTCTCTTATTCTTGGATAGCCAATCCTCCCCAGAACTTAAATACAATCCGGGCCAGAGTGGGAATGCCCGGCAGAAACTCGACAGGAAGGGTCAACTCTAATTTAAATATATCTATAAGCCCACTTACAAAATGATGCCAAGCCATCGCTTTAATTGTTTCAGTTTTAACAGAAATATATGTATGCATCTAGGTGTTCGTCGTCTTATTTATTTATCGTTGACTGCTCCCACATTTGCTCTTTCAATTGCCTTAAAATAAAGTGAAACTGAACTCTTTTTGAACCAAATAATGTGCCAGTGAGAACAAAACAATCGCGATCAAGACTACCGCCATTGAAAAGTTTTTCGATTTTATGACCTTGCTATTGGAAAAAAATGTTTCATCAAATTCCGACGTCCGCATTTCGCCTTAATGTACAGATGTACGCTGCTAAATATGAAGTTAATTAAGAGTATGTACCGCAATGCAGCTATTCTGTACTTGTTCGCGTCTAGTTTTACGCGATTTAGCCTTAGACTTGGGATCACCCACCTTTAGCTCCACAAAATATTTTCACAAATTTTATATGTATGTTTAAATATTTCGGATAAGTATATTTTCTATTTACTGAACTGTGAATTGTAAACAAACAAAGTTGTAGGATTTTAGAAGTTTCCAATTGGTTTTTATACCCGTTACTCGCAAATGTATGTAACAGGCAGGAGGAATCATTTCCGACCATATAAAGTATATATATTCTTGATCAGCATCAACAGCCGAGTCGATATAGCCATGTCCGTCTGTCTGTATGAACACCTAGATCTCAGAGACTAGAAGAGCTAGAGCAACCAAATTTGAAATGTAGACTCCTATTGTCTGCACGCAGATCAAGTTTATTTTCAATTTTTGCCACGCCCCCTCACGCCCCCGCAATTTGGAAAAAACGTTATAGAGATATCTAGTACTCAAAATTATTTATCGATTTGCTGAAGGAATGATAAAGATCGGATGAACGATACTCAAGTTATGAGCAAAAAACGGTCAGTTAACACCCACCACCCACCCCACCCATAACCTAAGCATTGCGTTCAGCAGAGAGAGAGAGAGAGAGAGAGAGAGAGAGAGAGAGACTTAGAGAGCGCACTGCGTTGTGCGTTGTGTGTTAACTGGCCGTTTGACTCGTGACCAAATTCGAGCTGCGACATTAAGGGTGCAGAGTATGTAATAGTCGGGCTTGACCGACTTTCTTTCTTGTTTTTATTAGGAAAGGTGATACGTTTTCAAAAGTTTTGATGTCTGATCTGTTTATCGTGATGAATTTGGAGTCATTTATGTTGGATTTAGTAATTGACAAATGTCTATTAATATCTGGCGGATAATAAATAGCCGAGTTAAGAAATGTTGCATACTTTTCGGCTGACCCACCTCAGGCATACAGGAAGGCTATTAAACATTTGTTTCCATGAGTAACGGGTATATCGAAGTCGGTTAGAGCCGACTTCAACTTACGCTCTCGTTTTTCGATGAAGTCAAAAATAAACGAGAGCGTAAGTTAAAGTCGGCTCTAACCGACTTCGATATACCCGTTACTCATGGAAACAAATGTTTAATAGCCTTCCTGTATGCCTGAGGTGGGTCAGCCGAAAAGTATGCAACATTTTTTTATCTCGGCTATTTATTATCCGATCTTGATGAAAATATCAATGGTGATGATGAATATCTCAAAAATTGTGGGAGTTATTCAACATTTTCTATTGTGGGGGCGTGGGTGGGCGTGGCAAAAATTTGAAATAAACTTGATCTGCGTGCAGACAATAGGAGTCTACATTTCAAAATTGGTTGCTCTAGCTCTTCTAGTCTCTGAGATCTAGGTGTTCATACAGACAGACGGACGGACGGACAGACGGAAATGGCTATATCGACTCGGCTGTTGATGCTGATCAAGAATATATATACTTTATATGGTCGGAAATGATTCCTTCTGCCTGTTACATACATTTGCACGACTTTAGTATACCCTTTTACTCTACGAGTAACGAGTATAAAAAGCGGACAGAAACCAAAGTCGGTACAATGGAATCCATATTTTAATGTTTTAAAAGATTTTCGTCATTCCAATCGCCACATATAAGGCAACCAGGGCCGGTTTCCGAAAGAAATCTTGAAAGTGGGTGTCAGTTATGGCATGACGTGGACCGGATGGCCAATAACAGTCAATAATGGTCACAGGATCGCGATCAGTGATTATGGAGACTCTGCCTGCTTGCACTTGGTTAAGCGAAATGAGTGGTAAGGATTGATGCGTGATTCGATTTGACATGATGACAGCAGCGACACCAGTGCTGAGCCGATTACTGGGTGAAGTAGCAGAGTGTGTTAAATATCCTGGGATATGAAGGATAGAGTTGACATTAAAATGGATCTCACTAACGAAGAGAACATCAATGAAGTTATGCTATAGAAACAGTTTTACTCCATTGACCCTCCTCGTCATAATAATTTCTTCTGAAATTATGTTGATGGGGCTATTCCTACGGTCAGATGCAGCAACCGCTGCGAAAGTAATTGATAGTGAAGAAGCAATTACAACAGGGTTTTTTGCTGACGAGGGGTCAATAGAAGCAATGTTGTTTAATGGTGCAATGGCTGTAGCGCCAATTGCTGACAGGGAAGCAATGGCAGCTAGGCTGTTTATTGACGAAGGAGTAGTGACTGCTGCACACAATTGTATTGCCTGTTGGATTTCGCAAACAGAAGCCTGCATAGACTGAATGACATTTGACGCCATCAAAGAAACGTCAGAGAGAACTAGTGAGGACGGCGGTCCTCATATAAAAAAATAAATATTTTATAGAAAAAAGTACTTGTAGTCAGTTTTCCGAATCCGAATCGTATTTTTCCGATTCTTCAGGATAATCCAAAAGATTTTAGGCTTCCTTGTCAAACAAAAATGCTTTGCTGGAGTTATTTACTGAGCTTTTGCACAAACTTGTTATAAGTGGATTTGGTTTCATTAGATCCTCCATCGCAGTTATCCGCGTTTAATCGAGTATGTTTAAGCCGAAAGTTTCGTACATTTTTGTTACTGGCTTCCAAGGTTTCTTCCGACATCATACCAATCGGAAGTGGTAAAATTTCTTTAATATCGGCTCCATACCAATATTCAAATTAAAAAACTCAAATCTTTTGATGAAACTAAAAACTAGCATCCCGCACATAAATAGATCTTTAAATTGGGACCATGACATTCCGGCAAAGCAAATTTGCAAAACCCATTGAGAAGCGCCTCCTTGAAGAGAATTGCTCAGGGCCATGATCAAAGCAGTGCCTTGCAATCCATTGTCGACCATTATCATGTCGACTGTCTTACACCAGGCGGAGGCATCAACATCTGCCATATCCGTGTTGAACTTGGGCAGTAACACAGGTCCCCTTTTGGCTGCTACTGTCTTTGACGTCTGCATTGCTTTGATAAGTTCCGTGAAGTTCTTGTTCTGAAGCTCCAGTAAAGCACGCCAGTGCCCGTCAGGGAGTTGAGACGAGGCAGATCCCACTTCTGATGTCGAAGTATCATTCGGCTGGTAGCCGAGATGGCGATTATTCCATTATTCCCGTGCGCTAACCGAATCAAGACTGAACTCTCATGCCTTTACATACTTGGCCTCTACAACTTGTTTCAGTTTTTTACTGAACTGTGAATTGTAAACAAACAAAATTATAGGATTTTAGAAGGTTTCCAACTTGTTTTTATTGCCCAAGCATAAAGATGTCCACGTCAGGATCTAAGAGCAAGCTGACAATTGTCAGCAGCACCACTGGGGAAGGAGATGCGAAGAGTTTTAAATCGCTCAGCACCGAGAAAATTGTCAATGGGCCAGACAATGTTCTTCATAAAAACTTAGATCTAAAATTATCTGAACAATCGCATCTTACGAATGAAAGCGACTTCGATATAGTCAAAAATAAAAAAAATGGAGAGAAACCAAAGTCGGTACATGATTTCTTTATTAGTCCATATCTTAATGTTTTAAAAGATATTCGACCTTTCGAGGTCGCGAACTGGTGAGGCAGGCGGTCCGCCGCTGGAGCAACATGTCTGAAAGTGCACGCTGGTTATATAAACAGTTAGGTCAAACCAAAAATTCCATGCCACCTTATGAAATTTGTCTCAGAAAGTCTACCGTTCGTCCACTGGGGAAGGAGATGCGAAGAGTTTTAAATCGCTCAGCACCGAGAAAATTGTCAATGGACCAGCAAACTAGGTTGACATAGATTTTCATAAGAACTTTGATCTAAAATTATCTGAACAATCGCAGCTTACGGATGAATTTTTGTTACTGGCTTCTTCCGACATCATACCAATCGGTAGTGGTCTTTTTTTTTAATATCGGCTCCATGAATCAATATCTTGTGTACTGAGCATGGCTTCTGCCAATCTGGCAGGCAATCCATTCAAATTTCAAAACTCAAATCTTGTTGATGAAACTACAGACTAACATCCCGCCAATATTTATTTTGATTTTTGGTTTTGCACTGAGAAAGTAAAAGTTACGTTGCTTTGAAATAAACCTTAAATAATTATAGTTGTTATATACTTATCACTTTATTTTATTATTATTAAAATTTCATTTCAACTTATGTCTATATTAATGTAAATAATATATGAAAGAATTCCGAAATATTTTGAATTAAAAAAATTGTTTTTTTGTAAATAATTTTTAAATTACACTTTTCTACAGTGAAAAGTATCCCGAGCATCTTAAGCTAATTCCTGGTATCGAAATTGGCCTTCAAAGTCAAAATTTACTTAAATTTACTTGATCCCGACACCATTGGCATTGCTTATACCGCGTGTTTTATTTTTCTCAGTTGCATTTCTAGAACGGTAAAAAGTAAGAAAATTTATTTTTCGCCAATATCTTGGAAACGGGAACTAAGATATGCACACACACGTACAAAAGCCACAGACAGCGCAGCTCTGGCTCGTTGTGCCTGCTGTGAATCAGGCCAAGACCGCTGATGATTTGGTAGAGATACCAACGAAACAGCTGTTCGGTCAACTTTGTAGTGCGCTGTTCCTGTTTTAAAGTTATGTGCAAACATATATAGATTTTGGTGACCTGTTTCTGATTTTAGTCAACGTTTTTTGCTTTTTAAGCTTGGCGCAAGGTCAAATAGTTAATTATAATTCAATACAATCGACACAATTCAACAGAGATAACTCACAACATTATTGGGATGCAAACATAACGAGACCTCGAGCCAGCAAAAACTTGAAGGTTTGATTATTATAAAGGTCGTTAAAACATACACACAAATTTAATATATTTTGTAAATGTAATTTAGTATTTCATGTGCCTTTGCAAGCCGTTCGTCCGTTACATTTAAATTTAAATAATAAAGACATTGTTGAACACTGATAACTGCGTCTTTAAGCCCCATACGGACATCCGACGTTCGTAATTTAGCTAACTTCGTCATATGTTTCGTCACCATAGAACGTAAGAGTAGTGTGACCAGAATTGAGAAAAAATTACTCCGAGAATTGAAGTTTGTGGTATTTTTAGTTTTACTGGCGGTGGGTCACACTGCTCGATCATCTGTTTTTTGTTTTGATGCCAAGTTGACTTATATTTGCAAGTGAAATTGGAGTAACTGCTGGTTGTGGCCCCATCTCCGATGCTGTCTCCCACCTGAGTTGACGACAGCATTGACTCAGAAATTCACTCTTCCATATCCACTGAAGAATTGTCCATGCACTCAGCAGGAAGCAAGGGGTCCGTTTGAAATGTCCTGTAAAATAATGAATCTTTCATTAAATTAATTTACAAAAATATTATTCATCGGCTTACCTGCGCTTTGATGAGACATTCGGCAGAAACGACATTGATGCGCCGAATTCCCAATCAATGTTAACATCGTCTATAAAAGATGGGCTATCTATTGGCTCACCACCGGCACTACCAGGCTTCATCTGCTTTGCGCTTCTGCCATGATAGCGATAGCTCTCCTGCAAAGACTTAAAGCCTTTTCGGCAATCAGCCACTGTAACATATTGGTACATTTTAATCGAATTGATCAAAGTGTTAATTTTTCACATATGTACATACCTTCTTTTTGTAATATGGCGGCCACTTCTCCCCAAGCCTTGTTAACAAAATTTAAGGCCAAATAAAATTAAAGAAATTTTTTCATCATGTGAAAACATTTCCAAGCGACTCTTTCGTGTTTGCTTTTTCGCCATGTTCTTTTGTATTATTATTTTTTAGTTTACTTTAGCTTAATGCACTCCAGCTGATCGATGCGCAGAGTGACTTAACAAGGTGATTTCTCTATGCTGCGTCAGCTGCTCAAAGCACAATAAGGCCCACAGCCACTTTATTTTTGTATGAAACTTCTCGTTGCTTCGGATGTTCGTATGGGGCTTTACCAACACTGTCGTGTGAGTAAAGAGGCCAGCTTGAGCAGCCAGACATTGGGCTTGTTCAGCAGAAGAACTTGCTCCCTGATCAAGTATAAATTTTCACTGATCCTTCTGCTGAACTCGTGTGATACGGTATCATGATAGCCAATTTGACGTATCATGATACAGGAGCAAGTAGCGAAGAAATAGTACGCTACTTTAAAGTGATACTGCTACCACCAGCTGTGGTTGTCTTTCGATAGGCTTGTTATCGATACCAATATGGTAATTTTTTTCTCACTTTGTTGGCCACATATTTTTAAAATGAGTTTTCCGTCGAACGAGATTTTTGAGTTAGAGTTTTTTGAGGATATTATTGCGCCCTCGTTAAAGAAGGCCTTGATCGACTTAGTAGAGGGGAATAGTTTGCACAGACGTCAATTCAAAAAACCGAAAAAACCTCGCGTACGCTCACAATATTTTTATGAAATTACGGTTAACCACTACCGAATGGACCAATTTAAGGAACACTTCAGGATGTCTCGGACTACGTTTGGGGTACTTAATCCAGTGTGCCCAAAAATACTTAGACTAATTCATTTTATAATTTCAGTCCCTTCTCCAAGTAGTTGCAACACGCGCTGCATCTACTGAGGAGCCCATTGCCAACGTGGTTCTTGAGAAAAAACTCTTGTTTACCATTTGGCTTTTGGCCAAACAAGAGTCTTTTCTGGCTGTAGGTGACCGATTCAACATAGCCAAAAGTTCTGGACACCAAATTTTTGGGTACATCGTGCATATACTCGCTGGATTAGCATCCACCTATATTAAATGGCCCGGTTGTGCCCAACAAGCAACTACTGCTGGCATATTTAAGGAGAAATCTCGAGGCGTTCCAGGTGTAATAGGTGCTATCGACGGCTGTCATATCCCAATAAAGCAGCCAGTGGGAAATGCACACGATTTCTATAACAGAAAGCAAATCCATTCTATTATCCTTCAGGGTGTTTGTGACAGCACCTGTAAGTTTATTGATGTTTTTGTTGGTCAACCAGGAAGAATGCATGATGCTCGAGTCTATAAATCTAGTATTCTCTATTCAAAAATTTCAAATGAAGATCATCCGCTCGTATCCTCCAACATGCATTTGATAGGCGATTCAGCTTATCCGCTTAGTGTACATCTGCTTACACCTTTTCGAGATAATGGTCATCTCACTGAAGCACAAATTAATTATAATATCAGATTTTCTTCCATAAGATCAGTTATTGAGCGCGCATTTGGATTATTAAAAGGAAAATTTCGAAGACTTAAATATCTTGATGTTAAGTCGCCCTGCTTTGCCAATTATATCGTAATGGCCAGTTGCATGCTTCATAATTTTATTTTAGTCAACGGTGAATTTGAGGAATGGGATGACAGATATGAAGAACCAAGTACTGAACCTGAAGCATCGCGCCGTGATGAAGATGAACCTCAACAGACAGCCTCACTAGAGGGATCGCGAAAACGGGATTTCATAAAAGATATGTTGTATTAACCTAAGTATGTGCATAGAAAAATAAATCATGTATTATTAAAGGAAATTGCGTGGAAATTGCAAGACTTGTTGACGCACCTAATTCTATACATATGTATCAATTCAGCGAATTAGTCACTTATATTTTTATGTATTTTTATTATTTAGCGGCACATTTGGTGAAGGAACATTTTAAGAGATTCAGTTCTCATTATAGACTAACTTAAATATAACTACTATTAGTCTTTTTGGGGTGCTTGGGAAAGATACTCCTTTAGAAGCTGGTTGCGCTCAGCTTGCAACTTGTTGGACTCCTGCAGAACCTCTCGTAGCTTGCTTAGCTCTTCAGTACGGGCCTCCTCCACTTCAATAGCCTTTTTGTTGGTGTAGTAGCGCTCCTTTTCTACAGCAGCCTTCCGTTTCCGTTTATTACGGATGGGACAGCCCAATTGCGCTTCCACCGGAGCGCTGCTGGATTCAACTGCGATAACGTCATCTTCTTCTACCATCGAGCTGCTGTGACGCCCGTCACTTAAGGTAGGAGCAAGCCCAAAGTCTTCCCATGACAATAGCTGCTCAATATTCTCCTCCTCTGTTACAAATGAGCTTAGGGTACGACAACCTGCTACTGCCAGGTCATTACCTAGAATGGATTCCATTTCGTCGAAAAACTCCCATTTGGTGGTTCCGTGGCCAGTGCTTTTATTTCGCAGTTTTATGCTGTCGTAGGTTTTCTTCAGGTTTCGAAATTTCCGGTCAAGTTTGTCAGGAGTTTGCCCAAAAACACCGTGGTCTTCCATTTTGGCCACGATTTGCATCCAAGTCGACTTCTTCTTTTTCTTTGGGTCACGGAAATCATCCTTTTTCTCCTGATACAAAGTAAGGAGGAGTTTGGTGTCCCTACAACTCCACCTTTTCTCATCTGCTGTAAATGAATAAAATAAATTAATAAACATTTTTGAAAATATTTGCAGTTAACTTACATACATTCTCCATGGCGACGAAGTCAGCTGTCAACGTAAGAAAGTGCTAACGCCTTGGCAAAAAGGGCAAGCGCTACTTCAAATAACGCCTTTCTAACGCTTCTGAAAAAGTGCTAACGCTTAAGGCGTGCGGCGGGCCGATTTTTTGTGTAGAGCGACTTTCTGGGAAAATGTAGCACTGCGTTCAGCAGATGCTTTTCGATGTATAATTTTTTTCTGATACCTGCTCAGGGATCAATTATTCTGCTGAACACGCCCATTCATTCGCAGCTTGTGATCGATCAGTGTGGACCAGACGTAGCATTGTCAACTCAATCCATGTAAATTAACTAAGCTGTAAATAAACTGTACATACATGCTTAAACTACTCTACGCATATGTGTACTAATTGGATCACCCGGAACGCTCAACAATTTATCAATTTTATCAGGCCTGTTCCGGATTTCACTTTCACTTAATTTGCTCGAATTCGATTTGGTTACCTGTTACGGTTTTCACAATTCGATAGATTTACTCGATTTGGATTCACATTGCTCGGAGTCGATGAATTCAAAAGTAAATTCGTTTTTTTACTTAATGGTGTCAAAATAATGGATTAAAATTATTATTGTAGCAATGTTTAGTGTATTTAGATAATTTCTGCAATCTCACATTCTTTAAAAAAACGAGAGCGTAAGTTAAAGTCGGCTGTAACCGACTTCGATATACCCGTTACTTTTGGAAAGAAATGTTCAATAGCCTTCCTGTGTGGCTGAGGTGGAACAGACGAAAAGTATGCAACATTTTGTAACTCGGCTATTTATCATCCGATCTTGATGAAAATTTCAGGGCTTATAGATGTTGCGAATAAATAAAAAAAAATAAAATAATAAAAAAAAATAAAAAAATAAGAAAATGTAAGTTTTAAATTTGAGATCGATATCTCAAAAATTGTGGGAGTTATTCAAGTTATTTTTTATTGTGGGGCGGGGGTGGGCGTGGCGAAAATTTGAAATAAACTTGATCTGCGTGTAGACAATAGGAGTCTAGATTTCAAATTTGGTTGCTCTAGCTCTTCTAGTCTCTGAGATCTAGGTGTTCATACAGACAGACGGACAGACGGAAATGGCTATATCGACTCGGCTGTTGATGCTGATCAAGAATATATATACTTTATATGGTCGGAAATGATTCCTTCTGCCTGTTACATACATTTGCACGACTTTAGTATACCCTTTTACTCTACGAGTAACGGGTATAAAAATTTGTTGTTTGAAAATAAAAATTTTTTCTTTAATTTTGTTCTGTGCCAGCCAAATCGAATTCACATTTTTTGTTCAACCTGTTCCGGTTTTCACTTTTTTATGGAACGCTTGAAACATTCGAATAAGCTTCCATTAAAAATAAAAACGACAGCTTTATTAAAATACTATTAACTTCCTTCACTTTTCCGTGTGCTTTTTTATGTTTGCAGCATATTGAGGTGCAAAAGTAGTCAAAGTTAACATTTTGCAAACGAAACATTCGAATTTCAAATCGTTCGAATACCAGAACAACTTAAATCAAATCGTTCGATTTTGTTTGCATTTGAAATCAAAAAAATATTTGAAAACCGGAACAGGCCTGTATATTTTTCAGAATTTAAACTCAGAGCTCAAACTTAAAAATTGAGGCTCTGACAGTTTTCCGCGGTTAAAAGGAAGAGGAGGAAGAATTTTCCAAATCTGAAACAAACATGATCTGGGTACGGTATACATACATACATGCAAAAACTTGTGGCTATATTTCTTATAGTCTCTGAGATCGACGCGTTCATATCATGGCCAAATCGACTCGGCTGTTGATGCTGATCAAGAATATATATAATTTATAGGGTCGGAGAAGCTTCCTTCTGGCTGTTACATACATTTGTACAACTTCATGATCCCCTTATCCCATTTTTAATGGGAACAGGGTATAAGAAGTGTGTGCCTGCTGGCCCACATGATTCCAAAAAAATCAACATTGTCAAAATGGGCGACTCGGGGCAGTTAATGTTGCGCAATTTACACAGTAGACGAGCCATACTTTCACACAAGGATAACATTTTAGTGGCCGATACGAGCCTCATAATGTTTTAGTCTACAGATGATGAAATTTGCTTATAAATAGGGTATTAGAAAGGATGTTAGTTTCAAGCACAAGTTAGCAATACAAGGTATATTCACAGGTTACGAAACATTTATTATACCCTTGTAGAGGGTATACTAAAATTGTCCAGATGTTTGTAACGCATAAAAGAAAGCATCTCCGACCACATAAAGTATATATATTCTTGATCAGCATGACGAGCTGAGTTGATATAGCCATGTCCGTCTGTCCGTCTGTTTCTATGCTATCTCCTCCGTCAGTTTTAAAGCTATCTTAACCAAACTTTGCACGAAGTCTTTTGGTACAAATACGCCGCACATTTGTCGGAACCGGCCAGATCGGATGACTATAGCATATAGCTGCCATAGGAACCATCGGTCGAAAATGTTGTTTTAGTGAGAAAAACTTTTTTGTCTTCAAAGCAAACGTCCCCGAACCTTGTAGTTACAAGTTTTCTATGCTTTCACATAATTCCACCAAGTTTGATAGGACAAATATATAGCACAGCAGCCATAGAAATTAGGTGTAGAAAATGTATACAGGAGGCCGAATGTACATATTTGTGTCAGTGGAATCGGGCTACTTATTTATAAAAATCATACAAGCTACAAGGGTATATAAACTTCGGTCGAGCCGAAGTTAGCTTTCCTCTATTTTTTTCTTTTAATACATTCCTTCAGTTTCTGAATAAACCAACAAGTTTTCACAACAATCTAGGAAGGTGTTAAAAACGCGGGAAAACGTAAACAAAAGTTGTGCTTGCATATATTGTGTTCGTGAGCTCACAGCTGATCAATGATATGGCCTTTATCGATTTTCACAAGGCACATTATCTTACATACATTTTTTACCACAAAAGCTTCGCTCGTTAGTTCGCTCACACAAGAATTTAGGCGCTCCACTTTTTGGTTATTTTCGTCGTTTTTTTTTTAAGTTTTTCCAAACAATTAAACACCTGTACAATAAATGTGTATATTAATATGTGAAAATTTAATATAATTGGAAGCCTGCTTTGATAATTGTGGTATTCCTAAAAGTGATTTAGATTTGATTTTGATTTCGTGAAAGCAAATCTAAATCAGTTGACGGAACGACCCTTTTTGCGCAGTAATTTGATTTAGACTTGTAAACAGCTGTTATGCTGCGTTTACATTGGGGCACAGTGTGGCACTTTTCAGGGTTACAGTGGCACAGCGCAATGTGAACGGCCAATGCCTTGTCACAGGAACGAGTACTTTTCAATGTGAACACACGTACTCATTTGGCGTCACAGTGGTTCTGTGACCGAGGCGGGCACGCTTGTGACCACAATTAATTGAACAGCTGATCCAATGAGTTAGCTCAAAATTAGCTCATTTTAACTATTTTGACTGTGCCAAGCACATCGGCCATGCTCGTTTTCCTGTCACATTGCGATAACTTTGTTTTGTTATTTTCGACTTAAAAATTTCGATAAAGGTAAATATGCTTTATTTTTAGTGATTTGTTGTATTTTTTTAATTGTAATTAAATTACATTTTTTAGCTGCAAGAAATGAATGCGCGAAAGGCAACAGAGCTAGTGGCGTGTGCTGTTATTGCGTTGTGAGTGCTGGACGAAGAAAAGCACACGAAAGCACACGACGAATTTTCGTGAGCCCATTTCACCTGACGAAAGATTAGCAGTGACACTCCGCTATTTGGCTTCAGGATCCAGCATGACGTCACTCTCATATGAGTTTAGAATGTCAAAGTCAACATTATCTGAAATCATTCCGGAAACATGCGATGCAATTTATGAAGTATTGAAAGACGAGTACTTAAAGGTAATTGATTATGTTAATTTAATTGATATACATACATAGTATATATATAGTAATAGTATTTGATATTACTATTATATGCCGATAATAAATTATTTATTTATCTTGATAATCCTCCAGAGCCTCATACTCTGTGAATACATTCTCCTCTCCTTCAAATTGGTCAAGTTCATCCAATTGACTTGAGTGTGCGGATTGAGTGGCCTCGGTTAAGTGAACGCGTGGAGTAGCCTTTATATTGCGAAGTCGGACCTCCTCCTGCACGTTTAATAAGCTCTTGTTAACAATTATTTACAGGTTGTTCGCTATCAAGGATAAATGCTGGCCGTCCTAGCGAGGCTACAACCAACATTCGTCAGCGTTTTATGAAATATTTTTCCAAGCATGGTGGAGTTCCATGGCAAAATAAAAAGATTTTTAATTAAATAAATAATTCAAATATATTACTAAAGATGCAGTTCTGTCATTGCTTTGAATTGTCATTACTGGCTGAAGACATACATGAAGAATGACATAGCAATTAAATATGGAAAGGTTGGTTTCATATCCGACCCACTCCGGCCGCTCTTCACAGTTTTGCTTGTCTTTAGTGCAGTCTGCAAAAATATCAATAAAAATTAAATTACATCCGGGCTGCATTTGTATTGAATTGCAAACTCACACGAAATGTGTTTCGCAAACTGTTCCACTTGTGGACAGCGTCTTTTTTGGTGACGCAAAGTTGATCGGCAACGCTGCTAGAGCTAGACTCCTTGGCATGACGATTTTTATAAGCATCTGCTCCCGCACTCTGCCATATTAAAAAAATAAGTATCAGGGACCTGTTTGTGGCTTTAACGGGACGTCCGGTAAACATTCCGTGTTCAAAAACTATACGATCCATGCTAGATAAGAGGAAAGCGGACTATCACTTTCACTTTCGCAAAACATTTGCGATTTCAAACCGGTTTTTGCACCAAATTTTTACAAAATCGAAAATGTGGGCATGGCAGATTCACTTATAAACACCAAAAACTCAACAACTCCAAAAAATACCAAACAATTTCAACTAAGAACAAAAAAAATGGGCTGTTTCCCTTAAAGCCCACAAAACATTAAATTCATTCAAAACTTTCAAAGTTAAAAAAATCAATAAATTTAAACTTTACCGTAAAACTAAGCTTTTTACCTTTTAAAGATAAACATTGAGTAAATTGCGAAAAATGTGCACAATCTCGGCATATTATTTCGCCAAAAAGTGGACAAAAACTGAGGTGTGAAGACTATAAATAGTAGGTAGGTTGTCTAAGCGAATAATGAGTCAACTGCTTCATGAAAAAACACAGTTTTTTGATAACTGGATCTCCATTTCAAAGAACTGAGAACCTAATTTTGATGGTGATAATGTGCGTTAGTCACAATCTGAAATCAAAAGAAGGTTTTGCAAAGATGAGCGTCAGCTTTTAAAATATAAACAAGCCATATAGATCACTGTAATGTACACACAACTTGAACATGAAATATCATATTTTTATAAGACTTCCTAGCTTATAAATATGCCACTCTTTGTAACATTACATTAAGCTAGGGTTGCTGACAAATGGTCTGCATGCACTTGACACTACCCTTGAAAAGAACCAGCCGTGGAAGCTACTTAAAATGCGTGGTGTGTTGACTAACGTAGATCATTTATACACTGGCATGAATCGTATAAATACAGCGTTAGCTAAGATTAGAGTTAAGGGTTCAAATATTTAGAATGAAAGCAAGATCGCTCGCAAGAGTGAGTCAGTACAAATAGAAATTTACGCTCAGTAAAAGTGTATAATTCTATACAACTTGTGTTAATCCAACTTTTTCCAAGATAGCCCAGGAGCAGAACACATAAGCAATATTTTATACAGAAGGGACTTTAATGAAATCGGCAGCTTCTGTAATATGCGTGAGAAGAAAGAAATAAAGGAAAACGCATTTTTCCAAGAGGCATAGGAGAAAAAGAGAAGTGAGAAAACATTCGAAGTTGTTTTTGCCATATATTTTGGTTTGTGCTATGCGTGAGTGTCTATAGGCGCTGCAATAGCTATGCGTAAAACAACAACGAATGCGCGATGAACGCATATGCTGTGGTCACCGCTGCTATAGAACTTTACTTCAGTACAACACCTTAGAAGTGAATTTGGCAGTGAAACATTAAAAATAGCTCCAGTTCATGAGTGATTTTTCAGGGGGAAAAAAATTCTCAGACCATTCCGATTGGATTCGGCGTTAAACTGTAGGTCCCTTTCTTTTGTGCGAAAAATTATAAGCACACACGCAAAGAGATTGAGAGAAGCTTGGCCTGGCCCTCTATGGTTGCTGTTGAGCCAATTTTACATTACATTTTGCCTAGATCTGCCCCTATTGAAAGAATTTTTAGCAGTAGAGTCCAAATACATACACCAAAAAGAAATAGAATAGGTGACGAAATATTCGAAACTTTTGTTATATTTAAAAGGCGAGATGGTATGAGAGGAACCTTTTAATAAAATAACCACATATAATTTAAAATGTTCAATTTTTGGACCTCATATTTAAATTTTAGCCAGTGTTGTGAAGAAATCTAGTAATTTAAGAATTTGAGTTTGAATTTGAAATATTGTTTTGTTAACGACTTTGATGCCTAGTGGCAACCCTATTGTTTAGCCTTTAGTGGCAACCCTATTGTTTAGTATATCGATAAGCGCCCTCGTCGATTGTTTCGATTGGTTTGAGTATTCGACGATTGAACTGAAAAGAGGGCAGAACGCGACAAAGCGTAAGTGAAAAGAAAAGATTAATTTGTTAACCTTTAAATGCATAAATATTGCTCTATAGGAGATAAAACCCCATGATACATCATCATACCGCATACTATTCCTTTACCAAATAATAAATACACATTGTGGATCATTCAGTTGAGCGTGTGTTTGTTTGGAGGTGTGTTTGGAAGCCTGGCGGCGTTTTATTCGCAAAGTTCACCCGAAATCGAATCAACAGCCAGTACAGTTCATAATTATTACTAATATAAATTGATGAACCATGCTTTTTAATTTAAAAGTACCTTTTTAGTACCTTTACCCTAGGTACTGGGAATTCCGTATACCTTTTACCTTACCTAGGTATTTTTTTTTACATTTACCTTGTACCTTACTTAGGTAAGAAAATTGGGTACCTTACCAATTTCTGCTAAGACCCGAAATATTTGTTTGTTTTGATCTTAATGTTTATCTTATACACGCCGCCGATAAGCGAGATTGGAACCAAGGCTACGCACGAGTGGTTTACTGGGTCGTGCTGGTTCACTAGTTCCAAAGGATCAGGGAGTGAGCGGCTCAAAATTTTAAATTGTTACCGTCCTGGGCGAATAGTGGCTCAGAGTAAGAAGAAGGGTCTAAAGTTTTTGAAAGTCATTGCCTAGCTCTTTTGCGGAACGCACGTAGCCCAGCCGAAAATTACATTTAAAGTTGAAAAATTAGCAATAAGTCTCTATCTCGGTAAGAGTGAATAAGTGTATTTGTGTACGGTTAATTAGTGTGTGTATTTTAGGGATATTTTCTGGAAAGTTTCCGCCGAGAGAGGAGCCTGATTGCTGGATTTGGCAGCGGCCCCCCAGAGGATCCTATTTATGGAGGAGAAATTGGCCACCCACCTCTGGGTGGCCCAAGGTTTTTATACTTAAATAAAAGCCAGACATAGCAGTAGGGAGCTATAGTACTTAAGTATTTATAATTTATTCCCTTAATTTAATTTATTAATCCCATTTATGTGTATTTTTTTTTATTTGTCGTGTATTCGTCCCAGAGGTACCCTGGTTAGGAAACATAATGAATATGTCTATAGTTGTTAGTGGATCGTTAGATGATATATGTATTTGAGAGTGAAAAGAATAGAGTAAATTTGTTGTAGGGGGTGAGGTGGTGTTCTGAAGATCAGTGTCTGAGAGTTAAGGGGGTTGTTCGATTTTTGTAAGTCAACCTGTGGTAGGGCGGGTAATGTTCTGGCATATAATTTCAGCTATTATTGCCAAGTATTTGTGTTTAGTGTGTGAGCCGTGACAGGCAACTGAAAATATAATATATAATTTTTTTGTTGTTAGCAGAACACTCCAGCTATTGAGGTCGTACTCCTCCCTGAGTCAGCCGTAAGCTAGACGGCGACCAATAGTTGGACCCGGAAAAGAAGGTCGGATCATAACAGTATGTATAAATTATCGAATTTTGATCATGTTAATTAATAAGCTATTCCACATTGAAAACATAACAACATACAGGCCCACGTCATGACATCATGCATTGAACAGTGAAAGCACGACCTAATTAGCCATTTTTTAAGACAAATAACCCATATTTAACAACACAACATATTTGAAAAAACTGTTAAGCATTAACATAACAGAGCATTTGGCGCCATGGCATAATGTTGCCTCTTAACAGCACATTTTTGATTTCGATAGCTCCGATTGCCTACAGCTTCACTAGAGATGTGAGTCGGAACTAAATATTGATCTTGATTATGATTATTAATGGGAAAAACCTTAATTTATAGTTCCTTCAACCTTTAATAATAGTAAAATATTAATATTGATGTAGATTTCCGTTAAAGCTTTTTCCCCATCACTAACTCGTTTTTTATCCCTCCACTTCACCTGCATACGGTCTCACTGAAGAAACGGCTAAATTTTGTTTGGGGCTATTTGGGGCTTAAATAGTATCGAAAAAGCTAAACAAAAGCACAGACGGCCTCCGTTGTCGTCGCCAAAACAAATACAAAAATGTAAGCGTAAAATCAATGTTAGACAAGTCACAAAAAACCAACAAAAAAGGTGAAAAACGCATCAGTTTAAATTAACAGCTACTATTAGCATATAAACGTAAATAAAACGAATGAAAAGAACAATGCCAAGAAATCCCGAACATTGCATAATTGGGGGAAGCAGCAACAACAACAACACTTGCAAGTGAATGTGAATGCATTCAAATGCGCCAGTGTCTGTGTGTGTATCTGCAGCTGAGTAACGTTTTTTTTGTTGTTCTTTTTTGCGCATGTTTTACTTGGCCTTAAAAAGCTTGTGACTTGTTTATGTACTTGTTCTTGTTGTTGTTTGATAAATGCTTAGAATTTGCCGCCGCCTGCCTATTTTTTATAAGGGGGGAAAAATCAATCAGCTGTAAGCTGCCTCAACCTCTTCCCTCCGACCGCCAAAAGCCCTTAATTCTTTTGTACGCTTGTAATTAAACCCTTGACGTAACTAGGTACATCTGTATATATTTGCATAGTACAATACACTGACAGTTTCAAGTTAAGAATTTTGCTTGCTCCACATTTCCATATCCAAGCACATATTCTCATTCTCTTGCTCACGCGCCGCGCCGTTCTCCCTCTCCTTCTCGCTCTCCACTATTTGCTAGTCTCAGCTGCTTTTGCTGGGGTGCTTTGCCCGCTCTTCTTTCCCTTTGCCACCGGACTGCTTAAATTTATAAATCAAGGCGGCAGCAGCAGTAGCGGTTAACAAACATCAAGAACTACTTTTTCCTGACGCTGAGACTACCACCCCTGGGCACTCCTCTTCACCTCGCCATGTTTTTTGTCTGTAAGATTCGGCAATAGAAATTTCCGTTGCCACCGCACAGTGGTTCATACATACATACACCCAGCGCCACAAAAAAAGCCGCAGTCTAAATATTCACATACTTGTATGTTTTCTTGCTTGGGGTTTCTATAAATGTTTTCCGAATTGCCCAATTATTTTTTTTACTGATTAATAGAATATTTTTAAATAAAAGAAAATTAGAAAAAGGTTTTTTTCCAGACCCATATTAATTTAAGTGACTTTTCATAATTATGACAACTTTAAGAAAAAAAATTATAATAATTATAATAGTGCATATACTCAACAAATAATGATTTTTTTCCAAAAGAATACTTAATTTGCTATAATCTAATATATATTTTGTATCAAATTAATGTTAATTTTTTTTTTAAAATTTAAATTAGTACTTTGTAGTACCCCCTTTTGCTTTAATTACACATTTTACCCTATTGGGCATCGAATTGTACAAAGCGCTTAAATATTCCTTAGTGATATCCTCGAACCATACTTTTTCTATCACATCATTCAATTCTACCATGGTTTTGGGCTTCCTTTTTTTTATTTTCGCAGCCATAAGGGCCCAGACATTCTCTATTGGGTTGAGGTCAGGTCAGGTCAAAAATTAACATTAATTTGATACAAAATATATATTGGATTATAGCAAATTAAGTATACTTTTGAAAAAAAATCATTATTTGTTGAGTATATGCACTATTATAATTATTATAATTTTTTTTCTTAAAGTTGTCATAATTATGAAAAGTCACTAAAATTAATATGGGTCTGGAAAAAAACCTTTTTCTAATAAACTAACATTCATAAAATAAAAATTGCTATGCACTTTTATTTAAAAATATTCCATTAATCAGTAAAAAAAATAATTGGGCAATTCGGAAAACATTTATAGAAACCCCAAGCAAGAAAACATACAAGTATGTGAATATTTAGACTGCGGCTTTTTTTGTGGCGCTGGGTGTACATACATATTTAATACGCAACTGTTGTATGTGGTCAAATGAACCGAACCGGTTTGAACCGGGCATTTTGACCTTTTCCTTCTTTTTCACCCTTTTCGGGTAGGTTCAACAAAAACCTGAACTACTGTTTAGCAACTTTCTTGTTATCTGATCGATATAGTGCAATATAATCTCCAAGTCGCGGTAGAATGGCGCTCAGTCAATGGTATTATTGCCATTTCAATATCACATTCAGGTTTTTATACTCAGTACCAAAGGTATATGGAGTATATTAAGTTTGTACAAAAGTATGTAACAGGGAGAAGGAATCATCTGTTTGCCTGTCCGTATGAAGCGAAGAGATCTCAGAGATGGTAAAGCTAAGTTAACGCAGGCAAATAATTTGACAAATTTTGATGAAAATTTGGCTAATTGGCCAAATTAGCGAACTTCGCGGCCATATTAGATCAAATTACTAGTGAATGGAACCATACAGGTTTGTTCCGGTTTTCATTTAATTAGCTTGAATTCGATTTGGTTACCTGTTCCGGTTTTCACAATTCGATAGATTTACTCGATTTGAATTCACGTTGCTCGGAGCCGATGAATTCAAAAGTAAGTGTGTTTTTTAATTAAAGGTGTCAAAATAATGGCTCAAAATACCTTTTGTAAAATCACATTCTTTTAAAAATAATTTGTAATATAAAAATACATTTTTTTTATTAAAAGCTTTAATTTTGTTCTGTGCCAGTCCAACCAAATTCACATTTTTTATATGAAACTCTTGTAACATGTTCACAAGAAGCCATTAAAAATAAAAGCGACATCTTAATCAGCTTTATTAAAATACTATCAACTTCCTTGACTTTTCCAAATGTTTTTTTTATGTTGAGGAAACATTTTGGAAATGAAATATTCGAATTACAAATCGAATGCAAATCGTTCGAATATCAGAACAACTTAAATAAAATCGTTCAGTTTTGTTTCTATTTGAAATCGAAAAAATATGGGAATATGTGATAGTTTACGTTTTAAATCCTGCAAAATCTGCGATCATGGATTTTTAGCCCAGATTTCATTACAAATTTGTCAAATTATTTGCCTGTGTGAACTTAGCTTAAGACATGTATTGGACATATTGATCCCTTTGCGTGAAAATATCGTATGTGCCATTTTTTACGAAATTTACATATTGATGTCAATTAATTCTAAATCCACTAACTCACCATCTGGTAAATATATATTGCGATAATCGCTACGTTTACGGAGATAAAACAGATAAAGCAGACAAATGCTTTCCACAAGGCAGTTTTAGGAAAACCCGAAATATAAGCGATTTTTGTCATCGATTTGTGCTGATGAACGCGCTCATTGCATCCTCGTTCTTAATCATTTATTCGCAGTTTGGTTTTCTTAGTTAATGGCACAAATTTCAGTAATGTCCAGCTACTTATTTAGAGGTAATCTTATATTAGTCATTGATCTAGCTGTCTGATTCGGATGGTTCCGCCTTATGAGCAGCATATATTGAAAAGAAGTCCATGTGTCTAAATCAGGGTTCGGAATTGCACATTGCACGCTGCTCGTAAGTGCAGCTGCTGTCTGCTCGCGAGCAGGGACCCTCTGCTCGTGTTTCGTCTCGGGATTCGTCTTCAGGGAAAATGCACAGCGTCCGCTTTGTCAGCTGTGGAGTTGAGAAATATTTTGGTTAAAAAGCTATCAACGGGGTTGTAAAAAAAATTTATTCTGAAATTTGTGCGTCTGCTTTTTTTCCAATTTTAAGCATGTAAACACCAAATTTTATCATCAAAGCCTAACCGGTTCACAGATTTGGACATAACATACATACATATATCTTATTCCTGATCAAAATGAACGTATTGTACAAAATTACCAAGGATTGGCTCAGATGTTCAGTCGCTTATAAGGAACAAATATACAAACAATCATCCATACATACAAATCTACTTAGTGTTTTCACTTCAAATTGGTTATCAAGTAATCTGATTAAAAATTAAATCTCCAACAACAAAGTGTACTGTGAAAAAAGCTGACATCACCAGCGCAGACCCAGATCATGAGATTGATTGGTTATAACCATATAATTATATATAATTTTCAGTGTTGATAAACACTTCGTTATCTTTTAGAAAAGATTAAATAAAAATAGAAAAGATACTTTTGAGTTATATAGTACATTTAGCTGTCCCCTCTGTCTTGGCAGTAGTGGTGTAGAGGGTAAGGTATGAGACTGAACATATATTGATACCGCATCTCATACAAACTTTATTATTTTATTTTTTGGATCCAATGTCAGCTCCCAAGAAAAATTACTTTTTCTTTCACATGCGTCATCCGTAATATCTATAAATCTTTGGTTCAAGTCTCGGAAAGGCACAAACAAAAATGTTTTATTTTTGTATAGAACAATTATTAAGTTGACACAAATTTGTGGTGAACAGTTACAGATTAAATTTATTTTTTAAACAGATTACTTGATAACCAATTTAACGCGCAAACCCTAACTGTATTATCTTGGATCAATCTTAGTTTGTACATATTGCTCACTTACTTCAAGACTGGCCTAACTCTATAAATTCGATTTTTGACTTAATAATGCAGAAATATTCGCTGTATCGTGTTCTATATGGGTTAAAACATACATATCATAATGATATCTTTTATACTCTTCATGTGAGATGAGAATATGTCGTTATTTTATTATACAGGTCCGTTTTTATGTTAATGCAAGAGCGTCATATCTCAGTTGTCCTGCAGTCGATATTGCGTAGATCCTTCGGCTTTCTGTTAAAACATATTTTCAAATTTTTATGAGCATTTAAATTTATAGTTTACTAGACTAACTCGAAACTAAAAGAACTATTTTCTCTGGGTTAAGTCCATTGAGAACTTTAAATGCGTTTTTCACAAAATCGATTATTTTGAGTTATGCCAGTCTTGAAGTAAGTGAGCGATATATTATAATATTTGCTAACACTTTTCTAGGCCTGTGAACCACTGTGCCAACCAGCTGATGCTTGTCAAAAAATTTCGCTTCTGTGCATTTGTGTGTGTGTTTGTGAATGTGTTTGACTGTGAACTTTGAAGCCGAATAGAAAAGAAACTTGCACAACACTTTTCAGTTGTCAAATTGGCACGCAACAGCGAATATTACATGCAAATAAATGTATGTATGCACATATCGAGCGTGCATAAATATAAACTTGGCCGAAGTAAATAAATAAAAATTGATTCACTCAAGTGTATTCTTATCTCTGTGTTGATAACACTTGGGTCGGAGGAGGTGTGTCGTGTGTGCAAGCGTTCACGTTTGGCCGCTTATCAAAATCACGCGATGCTGCCGGGCACGCGGCGGCGCCGCCTCATCAGACCCCAAGGAGACCCCCCACAAATGAATTGTCAAGGTTGCTGCTGATAAATGAAAACTAATCAAATTGTCGTCTTATCTGTTTCAGACAGCGTAAAATACTAAGCGGGAACAAGAATCGTTTTATAAAAGAAGGCCATTTAAAGCGAGAGCCCCCAGAATCCCCAAAAACATTTGAAGAAGTCATCCAAGATGTTGCAATTGCTGCGTCGCACTTCGCTGCCCCAGGGCCTGATCAATAAGTAAGTTTTTTGTTTTTTTTTTGACCAAATGGTTAATTGGTACCAGCACGCTGTTAATTTGCAGTTGAGAGGGCAGCTTGATAAGTGTGAAAGATTTTTTGGAGTTTCCAAAAGACACATTTAACCAGGTAATCAAACCGGAACCAGAACCGGATAGCGAAAAGAACCGGCTAAAATTCAGAACCAGAACCGGAACCGATAATTAAACTTTTTTTGTGTACCTGTATCCGAGTACCAATATTTTTTAACCAAAAATACTGAAAAGAACCTTAAAATTGTACCGGTACAGTTTCGATTCTGGAGTGCAATAACTAGGCTGCAAAGCTGTCACTTAGTTTTGGAGAACTTTAAAGCAATTTGGTTAAATCGTAAGTTTAAGAAAAAAAAAGAAAAAGGAAAGCTAACTTCGTCTGTGCCGAAGTTTTAGTACACTTGAAAAAGCTCGCTCCAAAGGTAAGCGATTTCGACCAAACTTCGCAGATCAGTTAAAAATAATTTAATTTAAATGATGACCGAGTTAATGAACGCTAACATTGAAAAAAAAAAAGTTTTTCTCCCTAAATCCCATTTTCCGACCGAACATTTCTATTAGCAGCGTGCAGTAAGACTCTGTGCAAAATTTCTGCTCGATAGCTTTAAAACTGAGGGACTAGTTCGGGTAGAAACAGACAGACAGAAAGACAGACGGACGGACAAAGCTTAATCGACAGCTCGTCATGCTGATCAAGAATATATATACTTTATGTGGTCGGAGATGATTCCTATGCGTTGCACAATTCTGGGCAAAATTATAATACACTTTTCAAGTATAAAAAGAATCTGGCTTATCAACACTTTTGAATTTTGAAAGAGATAAACGCAAGACCTGTGTCTTTAAAAATGATGCACCAATATTCAATATAAAATACGCAGTACGTTCAAATGGCCCCTGTGACACCTAGCCGATGCTTGTTACGCGCGAACCCCAGGCAAAATTGAAAAATATTATTAGTCATTAAAAGACATGAATCGGTTCATGCTAGTAGTACAACGATTCAATGATAAGGGGATATAATTACGAGTCAGTCTAATAGGAACGTTGAGGTTAATATAGTCAACCAACTCAGATGAGTTAATTTCACCATTAATTAGTCGATGTATAAAAATTACTCCAAGCATAACTCTACGCTTAATAAAAAGTCTACTATAGTACGTAAACGGACCTCAGTATTTTAGTTTAAACCACGAAGAGCAAACAATAAAAATGGCTTTTGCACAGATTCAATTCTATCTGGAGGGGTCGGAAACCACACATGATCCGTACTTAAGAATCGGAAAGACATAAAGAATATGTACCTAGTACTCGCAATTGTTTTGATACACGGTTTTTTGTAGCATGAAAACGAATGAATATTTTTCAAAACTTTTTTCTTCTTTTTATTGGGTCGCTCAATGGCTACAAATCGTAGAACAACTTATTCGAAATGGCTGCCTTGTGCCTTCCAGCAACGCTGAAGACTCTCTGGCCACTTATCGATCGCAGTGCGCACCTCATGCATTGAGAAATTGTCCACCGCACGGTCAAGGGAGCGCTTGAAATACTCAATATTTGGGTGTCGAATAGAGCAAGCCATTGCCTCGAAAACGGACACAGTTTGTAGTCCAATGGATTTAGGTCTGGGCTACCAGCAGGCCAATCATTCGTAGAAATGAAGTTCGGTACATGGTTTTTTGGCCATGTTGGAGTCGTTTTTGCCTAGTGAGCTCGAGCGGAGCTGGAGCTTGCAAATAATGTCGGATTTAGGGGTTTCACAACCTTTTACAAAACGTCGGATTGATACACTTTCGCCGAAGTTTTGACTTCTTTTTCACAAAAATTGAGTTAGGTGATCGCCATCATAGGCGACTACCCACCAAACCATCACATAAGCCGGATGGTGAATTCTCAGAATGAGTTCGGACGCTTGTTTTGAAGTCACAGCATACACTCTCGAGAACGAGTGTGTTCAATACGTGTACCAAAATAATTGCGACTATTAGGTATTTAAAACTAGACAAAATTTCAATAATTGAATGTATGCCTTTGAAAAGGGCAAGTAAGCGTAGAACTTTTATTTTCCGGGGTGTAATTACCAAGTCTTCGCAAAAAAATCGGATGAACGCAAAACCAATGACCGCTCTTTCTTCATATTTTACCTAATCCCAAGTTAAAAACCCAAGTACCGGTACGGAACCGAATACCGAAATAATGTTCGAAAGAAAACATAACCGTTTACCGAAACATAAGTTTCAGTACTTACCAGAACCGGAACCGACGTGCGATTCGCTTTGATTCTCTGCATTTAACATAAATATTTGCACATGAAACATGGTTCCATTCCAGCACACCAGAGACCAAGGAAGTCGGAGGTGTGTATGTCTACTAAAAACTTCACGCCAATAGTAGGATGTAGAGAGATTGAAACAGCACAAATATAGCCTTTCAAACATGCCATTGCACGCCATGTCAAAAATCCACAAACTGGACTAGGAATTGCTACCCCTTTTAGCGTGTTTCCATACCTAAAGAAATCGCTCGGCGGAAAGAAATTTGACTTCACTGGGTAGCTACCTTGAGAATCCCTATTATTTCTATTCTACAACACGACACTACGACAATATTTCACACTCAACTCAAGGCAATTGTAAATAAATTTGTCTCTTTTCTGCAGATTTTTGTTAGATTTTTATGCCCATCGCTGCACCAGCAAATGCCTGTCACTATTTAAACTAACCAATCTACTTTTTCTTTCAGCTGCACTCGTAGTCTTGGCTCTGTGGTGCCAGAAAATAATCTTAAAGATTTCTCCGTTGAAAATGAACCCATTCTGGGATATGGTAAAAATTCTCCGGAGCGCAAGGCCTTGCTGCAGGCTCTTGAGAAAACCGCCTCAACTTGCGAGGAAGTTCCCATTGTAATTGGCGGCAAAGAGTACAAGACCTCAACAGTGATGCACCAGGTGATGCCACATAATCATGCGCACAAATTGGCCAAATTCTACTATGCCGATCAGAAGCTGGTCCAGAAGGCCATTAAAACTGCTGTCGAAACTCAACCCAAATGGGATCGAGTTCCTTTGGGCGAACGCTTAAAGATTTGGGAATGTGCTGCCGATTTGATGGCTAATAAATATCGTCAGGATTTAAATGCAGCCACCATGTTGGGACAGTCGAAGACTGTGATACAGGCTGAAATTGATGCGGCAGCAGAATTGATTGACTTTATACGGTAAGTAAAACACATTTCAAAATGTTGCTAAATTTAATATTACCCATTCCCCAGGTTAAATGCCTATTTCCTCAAGGAGTGCGCCAAATATCAACCCATTAGCGAAAATATTAAGGTCACAAAGAATTCCCTGCGTTATCGTGGCATTGATGGTTTTATCGCTGCTGTCAGTCCTTTCAACTTTACGGCCATTGGCGGCAACTTGGCCTACACACCCGCTTTGATGGTAGTAAACACCCTTGGAAACTTGGCATATAAAACCTAATCAATATTTCTTAACTCTTTATACAGGGCAATGCTGTCTTGTGGAAACCTTCGGACACAGCTCTGTTGTCCAATTGGCGCATTTTCAACATAATGCGGGAGGCGGGAGTGCCGGATGGTGTTGTCAACTTTATACCAACCGATGGCCCCGTCTTTGGTGATACAATTACTGCCAGTCCACACCTGGCCGGTATTAATTTCACCGGCTCAGTGCCGTAAGTAATTGTTTCCTATTGATTTTTCCTCAAATTAAATATCCTCTTCTTTTCAGGACATTCAATCGCCTGTGGAAGCAGGTGGGCAACAATATTGACAAATATGTCAACTTCCCACGTCTGATTGGTGAATGTGGTGGTAAAAATTTCCACTTTATACACAAATCGGCGGATGTGGAGTCGGTGGTGACTTCGACCATTCGGTCAGCCTTTGAGTATTGTGGACAGAAATGTTCGGCCTGTTCGCGTATGTATGTGCCGGAGTCCTTATGGCCACAGGTGAGAAAGCAAAGTTATTGATTGGGGGAAATGAGATGTTAGCAAAGTTCACAATTCATGTTATTATTTTGAAGAAAGTCCGGAGAAGAAAAGTGTCATAGCAAATGCTCTGGCTTCAATCAAAACTCAATTTACTACACTTTTAAGAAAAAAGTTCGCCAATGTCTATATGAATGGCACTTGCCGATAAAGCTTGCCAAAACTGGAAAAAATTAAAATTAGTGTTGGTAGTTTGATTGTTCAACTAGTCGATTCCACAAAAAGGGTTTACCAGCACAGAATGCCGTGTTAGAGATCAATACCCTTGTAGAGGGTATATTAAAATTGTCCATATGTTTGTAAAGCATAGAAGGAAGCATTTCCGACCACATAAAGTATATATATTCTTGATCAGGATGACGAGCTGAGTTGATATAGCCATTTCCGTCTGTTTCTATGCTATCTCCTCTGTAGGAACGATCGGTCGAAAAAGTATTTCTAGTGAGAAAAACTTTTTTGTTTTCAATGTTAGCGTCTTTATACTTTCCAGTTATGAATATTATCTGTTTCCACACAATTTTGGGAAGTTTGGTCAAAATCGGATTAATGTATCGTATAGCTGCCGTATAACAAACTGACAACCAAATGGTCAAATTAGTGGCGCCATCTGTGGCTGAGTTTGGGAAATAGCTCAGCTAAGAAAGCTCGACGAAAATCATTTAAAACCGTAAATTATATAAATTATACAAGCCACAAGGGTATATAAACTTCGGTCGAGCCGAAGTTAGCTTCCCTCTAGTTTTTTGTTTTAATCTTTAGTTTGTTTCCCTTAACTGTTAAATCACGGCTGCAAACCCATTGAGGTGGCTGCACATTTCTGAAGTGATCCGGTTCCCCAGCTAAAACCAGAATTTACAAATGGTTAATGTTCGAAAATTTGTGATAATTTTAGTAAACGGACGTAACCGGTATTTTTACTCCCACAAACTGATCGTAAAATATTTCGTTTTTCTATTTACGAATGTTTTGCACATGGTGTAGGCAATAGGTTTGATTTTTAGTTGCCTATACTTTTTGTTTAATCAAACCGACCATTTTGGTAAGGAACATGTCCAGGTTCATCTATATTTCTCATGTGGTTCGGTTAAAGGTATTCGGAATTCCGGACTGGAACCAACTGAATAGTTTAAATATCAAATGAAGAAAATTAACAATAGTTAGATTGATCTTAGATTTTCATCCAATGTATCTTAAAATCGTCCAAACGATATGAAAAAGTATATGAAAAAAACTACCCATCCCAAATGGATCTCAATGGATCTTTTTTTCCTGTGTGATACTTACATATATTTAAATCGATACAAACATCAATATATGTAGATATTTTCAAAATATCCGGCAAGGTCAATGGTTAATTATAATTCAATATAATCAACACAAATCAACAGATGTTTATTACAACACTTTTCCTAAAATGGGCCTCGTAGCTCTAGTGTAGTTTAGCTAGTAATTTCTTATATGCTTATGTATGTAACAGTCAAAAATGGGAATAATTTTGTTTAGCCATGTGGGTATGCAGAAAATGAATTATATTGCCATTAATAACTCATCCACATAATATTTGTTCCTTAAACTTACATCTTTCTCTTTCAACAGATCAAAGCTGGCCTTCAATGTGAGGTGGAGAAATTGAAAATAGGCGATGTCCAAGATTTAAGCAGTTTCACTTCAGCTGTTATTGATGATAAAGCATTTAAACGTATTACCGGCTATATAGATTATGCCAAAAAGTCATCGAATGTAGAAATTATTGCTGGTGGTACCTATTCCGATAGCAAGGGTTACTTTGTCAATCCAACCATAGTGCAAAGCAAAGATCCCAAGGATCGTTTAATGGTTGAAGAGATCTTTGGCCCAGTGTTGACTATTTATGTATACAAAGATGCGGATTTATCGCAGACCATGAATCTGGTGCATACATCGACGAAGTTTGCTTTGACCGGAGCAGTATTTGGACATGATGAGTAAGTGGAGAAGAGAAATAATGGGAGCACTTTTAATTTACCTCTACTTTTCCTAGGGACTTTATCAACTGTGCTTTTGAGGAGTTCAAAATGTCTGCTGGCAATTTCTATATTAACGACAAGTCAACTGGCTCTGTGGTGGGTCAACAACCATTCGGTGGCGGTCGCATGTCGGGCACAAATGACAAGGCCGGCGGACCACACTATATTCTACGCTGGACCTCACCGCAGTCCATCAAGGAGACATTTGTACCCTTGCGTGACGTTAACTATCCCTATATGAGCGAATAAGCTGGCTGGAGAGAGGGGAATTACAAACCGACAGGAATCTCATATAAACACTAACTAACTATATATAAATATATATATAAATGTATATGTATTTTGTTGAACTATTTTTAAACCTACCCCACCCCCACGCCCCCCGCTCCTTAGTTCACCTAGTTAAATGTTGTACACAAATCTCGAATGAAAGAAATGCCACGAAATGTTGTAAATTGATATGCTGATTACATTTACAAACCACCCAAAACAACTATGAATATATATAACTCGATTACTATATAATATCTCTCTATGTGTATTCTCTATGCGTACATACATACATCAAGTTTTAAACCGTATTGTGATTATATTTAATTATATGATTTATAATTATGTTGCCTGCTTTTTAATTTTGTGTTTCCTCTTTTTTTGCGTATATATGTAAAAGCAAAACACTTGACAATACATTTTCAATACTAAATGTGAAACAAAACAAAAAATGGTTACATTAAACAAATTATTAAATTCAGTCGAAATAAATTTAGTTTAATGAATGGCGAAAATAGGTAAATATTAGATGTGCATTATTTGTGTATCATTGAGTATTTTTAAGCCATTTTAAGCAGCAAGCCAATCTACCTAATAACATCAATGGTGAAATTCGTGAATAGCATAGGAGCGAGTTCAAAGTAGGGTTGCCGGATATTTGGAAAATATATAAATCTATGTTTTCTTTGGAAATTTATATTTTGTTGTAAAAACATCGGTATTATCCATATATTCCATATCTATCTATTCCATATCTAATCTATTGTGGATGGATGAGCCAATGAAATGGGGCATTCCAAGCAAAAAAAGATATTTCCTGAGTTGATGTCTTCGAATTGGATAATAAATGGGAGCTTATTATGAGAAAAGCTTAACTCTAAGTATGTGATTTTTTGAGCTTTTTTGCGGAAGTTATACGCTTTTTTTAAATGTTCAGGTTTAAAAAGCCCATTTGAAAACAATTTTGAAATATTTTTTTTCAAACATTTATTTTGAAAAAAAGGATTTCTTAAAAAAACTTAGTCTCTCAAAAAAAACCCATCCTTAAAAAAATTTCAAAAAAACATATATTAAAGACGCATCTTTTCCAAACATTTTGAGTGGATAACCACCAACATGCAGCTTGAAAATTGAGGAAGTTATAGCCATTTTTGTCATGTAATCTCAAAAATATCAGTAAAGAAAATTTGTCATGGGTCTTTTTTGCTAGACTAAGTTTCTTAAAGAAATCCTTTTTTTTTCCCAAATAAATGGTTTAAAAGAAAATATTTCAAAATTGTTTTCAAAAGGGCTTTTTAAATCTGAACATTGGAAAAAAAATACCTTAAGCCGTTCTCGAGTTATTTAAAATTCAAAATGTACTCGAACATTTCTTCCCCTGAATACCGGGTATATCGAAGTCAGGGCCGACTTTAACTTACGGTCTCTTTTAAAGATGCATTGATAAGGGCGACGAACTTTTGGGCTCTGTATTGTTTGCCTTAGCTTGCTGAGTTGCACAGTAGTCGATTTGGCAAATTACTGTTGTAAAAAATCATATTTTTTAAAACAAGTAGAGATAATTGAATAATTTAAAATGCACGTGATAAAGAATTTCACAACCTGAGGTTTTGGTTTATACATATTTAGACCGTTAATTTATTTTCCATATATTTCCGGTAAACTCAAGCGATTTGTAAAAAATTTAGACATGCTCATTATTGTTCAGCTTTTAACGACTTCTTCCACGGCTCCAAAACGGTGCTGGTATTTTAAATTGGAAGTAGCTCTGGATTACAAGTACTTTAATTTTGGGCTTCAGTTTTTAAATCTCACAGCCCGACTATTTCTTTATTTCTTTCTTTAACTCTTCATAGAACCCAGTTTAGATATAATTTGAAAAACGGACGATTTCACATCTTTCAGATAGCCTCTGTAACAGAAAACTAAAAGCAGCTATCTAGAAGATGAGAAATAGGCATTACATATTGAACTGTATCACCTTTCAAACTAGAAATTGTATTGCCGTCTCGCTTATCGAATAAATTCTTGCCTGGTAGAAGTTGCGCAAGAAGTTGGAAAGTGGTGGTAAAACAATGCTTTATTGAACTAAGAACATTTAGATGGATGCTTGACATCTGGAAATATAAATAAATTGCTTTTGTCTAAGGAATGTATAGACGGACTTGGCATGAAGATGGTATTTTAGCACCGCTTGCGTTTAGGTTTGGGACACCTAGGCTTGGGCTTGGGTTTGCATGCGCGCTTCTTTCGCTTGGGACACCTTGGCTTTGGCTTGGGTTTACATCCCCTCTTCTTGCGTTTGGGTTTGCAAGGTGCACGCTTGGGCTTGGGCTCGGGTTTCTTCTCCTCGGGACCACTGGTGCCCTTATTTTGTCCTTCTCCCTTTGAAGGCGGTCGAATGCAAAACCAATTTTGACGTTTTGGGGCCTCTTCCTTTTTGTTATCACACTCCTCAGCATCGGACATATACATTTGGCAGTCGGAGTCGTTGCCTAGATCCAAGTTGGTACTTGTGCTGGAAAAGCAGATGTCATCATCCGAGTCTGAATAGTAGCTTAGTTTTCCGTATCTAGCACGGTAGACCTCCTGGAAAAACATTATTTATTTATATTCTAGTTTTCTCTTTAATTTCACTTACCGGTGAATATAGCCAGCGTTGGCTCTTGGGCATAGTCTGCCAGTGGCGTGCCGCGTTTTTTACAAGTTCGGGTCCACTATAGCCAGAGGATAGCCGATAATCACGCATAAAGTTAATATACAGATTGCCCATCATACCACATTGCACCAAATTGTTAGAAGTACTTTCGGTTTTATTCTGTAGTCGCCGCTTTGGTTTGATTTCGTCGTCCTCTTCATCGTCGTAGTTCGAAAGACAAGCGCGTTTTCGCTTTCGCTTTCCTCCGTCTTTATCGATATCTTCATCGCTGTCATCCGAATGTTTGGATTCTTTTAGATCCAAGTCATTTGAATCTACATTTCCCATGGCCTCACTGCTGCGCGATTCATTGCTTTCATCTCCTACACCTGTCACGCCGCTGACATTTGTCAGGTTGCTCTCAGATCCTAACGACGACATATGTATTTATGCGTGCAGAAAAACCAAAAACGAAACTATTGTTAAAATTTACTAAAATTTCATAAAAAATATTATTTTTCCTTCACAAACTTGTGTTCGGTATGAGATGTTAGCACTAACTAAAGAAAGTCTACCTAAATTTTACGAACTTGACTGTTTTTGAATTTGAGTGAAATCTCGACGCCTACTAGGTAAAAATTTGGCAAAAAATAATTCTAAATCATTAATTTGTTACTAATATGTCTATTAAACAAATTCGAATCGCATACTCCGATGGACCGATTCTTCCGCGTGGCCCGTTTTTCTGCCTAAAAAGCAGGACGGACAGACGGACAGACTCACAGACGGACATGGCTATATCGATTCGGCTGTTGATGCTGATCAAGAATATATATACTTTATATGGTCGGAAATGATTCCTTCTGCCTGTTACATACATTTGCACGACTTTAGTAGACCCTTTTACTCTACGAGTAATGGGTATAAATATTAGGCTTTACACAGGACCACAAGCCGAGCTACAGCTTAACGCCGAATCTGAACGGCAAAAGTTTGAGAAGATTTTTCATGGCTAGTTACTTCACACAGCTGGTGCCAATAGCTGGTGAGGGTGACTGGTTGTGTTGGAGTTTTTAAAGAATAAACTGTTTTATTAGATGTTCCGAGGAGGGATCGAAGACACGATCTTTCGCACAGCAGGCACACACATTACCCTCTGCACCACAGCCGGCCACACAATGCATGTTGATGATTCGATATATTTAAAGCTCTCACTTAGCGAGTAGCTAGGTTAGTCTCGAAATATTCCCCAAAAGCCTAAAAACGAACCTTTTGCGGCCAATAATTATATTTTTTATTCGTTAACGTTTGAAGATAAGACAAAGAAGGGGTTGAGGGAAATGTGATGCCTCCAGATCAGTCATTGCTTTTTAGGCAGAAAAACGGGCCACGCGGGAGAATCGGTCCATCGGAGTATGCGATTCGAATTTGTTTAATAGGCCTTTTACTAACAAATGAATGATTTAGAATTATTTTTTGATAAATTTTCACATAAAATAGGCGTCGAGTTTTCACTTAAATTCAAAAACAGTCAAGTTCGTAAAATTTAGGTAGACTTTCTTTAGTTAGTGCTAACATCTCATACCGAACACATGTTTGTGAGGGAAAAATAATATTTTTTATGAAATTTAAGTAAATTTTAACAATAGTTTCGTTTTTGGTTTTTGTGCACGCATAAATACATATGTCGTCGTTAGGATCTGAGAGCAACCTGACAAATGTCAGCGGCGTGACAGGTGTAGGAGATGAAAGCAATGAATCGCGCAGCAGTGAGGCCATGGGAAATGTAGATTCAAATGACTTGGATCTAAAAGAATCCAAACATTCGGATGACAGCGATGAAGATATCGATAAAGACGGAGGAAAGCGAAAGCGAAAACGCGCTTGTCTTTCGAACTACGACGATGAAGAGGACGACGAAATCAAACCAAAGCGGCGACTACAGAATAAAACCGAAAGTACTTCTAACAATTTGGTGCAATGTGGTATGATGGGCAATCTGTATATTAACTTTATGCGTGATTATCGGCTATCCTCTGGCTATAGTGGACCCGAACTTGTAAAAAACGCGGCACGCCACTGGCAGACTATGCCCAAGAGCCAACGCTGGCTATATTCACCGGTAAGTGAAATTAAAGAGAAAACTAGAATATAAATAAATAATGTTTTTCCAGGAGGTCTACCGTGCTAGATACGGAAAACTTAGCTACTATTCAGACTCGGATGATGACATCTGCTTTTCCAGCACAAGTACCAACTTGGATCTAGGCAACGACTCCGACTGCCAAATGTATATGTCCGATGCTGAGGAGTGTGATAACAAAAAGGAAGAGGCCCCAAAACGTCAAAATTGGTTTTGCATTCCACCGCCTTCAAAGGGAGAAGGACAAAATAAGGGCACCAGTGGTCCCGAGGAGAAGAAACCCGAGCCCAAGCCCAAGCGTGCACCTTGCAAGCAAAAACGCAAAAAGAGGGCATGTAAACCCAAGCCAAAGCCAAGGTGTCCCAAGCGAAAGAAGCGCGCATGCAAACCCAAGCCAAAGCCAAGGTGTCCCAAGCGAAAGAAGCGCGCATGCAAGCCCAAGCCCAAGCCTAGGTGTACCAAACCTAAACGCAAGCGGTGCTAAAAGGCCATCTTCATGCCAAGTCCGTCTATACATTCCATAGACAAAAGCAATTTATTTATATTTCGAGATGTCAAGCAGCATAGCAACAGAATTGAGGCATCTTCCACCAGTCACACCACATCAATCCCAGACCAGCAAATACACAGAATCCATCTAAAATGTTCTTAGTTCAATAAAGAATTGTTTTACCACCACTTTCCAAAATACGATGTCTACTTCAAAAGAGGTGTTTTTTGGGATACCAAATGTTGGCGTTAATGAGGAAACTTATGCGCAACTTCTACCAGGCAAGAATTTATTTGATAAGCGAGACGGCAATACAATTAGGGCATTCACCAGCTCTCGTAAAAGCGTAAATCAAAAAGCGTAAACTCCTAAAGTTTACGACATAACAAAACACATAGGAAAAAAATTACTAACTTTTTGTTGCCCTGGGGTATGTTTATAAAATCGCTCGTAAGTGGCAAAGTGGAAAAACTTGAAGCGTTCAAAGTATCGGCTAAAAGTACTTGGTATCGTACTTATCGAATATAGAAATTTAGATACATATTTTTCTGTGTAGCTGTTGGCTGAGTGCATAGGATTGTCGCCTTGAATTTTTTGATATTCTTGCTTGAATCCCGGTAAAGGATGGTGGATCTATAATCTTTCTTTTTTTTTTTATTAAAAAAGCCCAAAACTATGGCTGAGGTCAGAAAAGATGTCAATCACAAACGATAATAAAAAGAAATAAAAAAAAATTCAGCTCCATGATTTGAACACACGTCTTCCCGTCTATGAGTTATGCATGCAGCGCTCTACGCCACTGAGGCGTCTGAAATTAGTTGTAAATAGTAAGTATTGAATCTCAATTAACAGCAAAATTCACAGCCTGTCAAAAACAGCTGATTTACGCCAAAAATTACGAGGGTAAACAGAAGGGGTGCTCAATAGCTGCGTCGCGTAAATTTACACAATTACGCTTTTACGCGGGCTGGTGAGTACTCTAAATTTCTAGTTTGAAAGGTGATACATTTCAATATGTAATGCCTATTTCTCATCTTCTAGATAGCTGCTTTTAGTTTTCTGTTACAGAGGCTATCTGAAATCTGCCGTTTTTCAATTCATATCTAAACTGGGTTTTATGACGAGTTGAAGAAGGAAATAATGTGAGATTTAAAAACTGAAGCCCAAAATTAAAGTACTTGTAATCCAGAGCTACCTTCCAATTTAAAAGACCAGCACCGTCTTGGAGCCGTGGAAGAGGTCGTTAAAAGCTGAACAATAATGAGCATGTCTAAATTTTTTACAAATCGCTTGAATTTACCGGAAATATATGGAAAATAAATTAACGATCTAAATATGTATAAACCAAAACCTCGGGTTGTGAAATTCGTTATCACGTGCATTCAATTCAATTCAATTAACTCTACTTGTTTTAAAAAATATGATTTTTACAACAGTAATTTGCCAAATCGACCACTGTGCAACTCAGCAAGCCAAGGTAAACAATACAGAGCCCAAAAGTTCGTCGCACATATCAATGCATCTTTGACTTCGATATACCCGGTCAGGGGAAGAAATGTTCGAGTACATCCAGAAGCAGATCCATCCAGTTGCGCTCTTGGAGCAAAGTGAGCATCTGACGCATATCGATCGTATTAAGGGCATCCTGAGTGGGCTCAGAGTCTAAGCCTTAGACGCATGTTCGGTGTACCTGTCGCAGCAGATAGTTCAACAAGACATCGCTGGGTTTTTGATCACAAAGCGTGGTGCCAACTGACTCAAACTAGTTAGCAAACGTTTGGCCATATAGCTGTCGGAACATATAATACACATGGCACTCCATGGGCACACAATTGAGAGCTCAGTGAATATACAAAGGCATTATACACATAAATGTTCGATCAAAACCCTCTGGCTCAACCGCTCGATGCGTTTCCCGTTATGAGCTGAATATATTCAACTCTGAGTTTGGTTGATTTATTAAATGTGAGTAAGAGTTTTTGTGTATGAGACAATCTAGAAAAAACTGATTTTTGGAGTTCTCTGCTAAGGACCGCCACTAATATTATTTTGCAGGGACCGTAATCATTATAAGCTCCATTATAAAAATTCCAACTGATGATTGTTGGTTAAATTTTACCATTTTTCTCACACCATATTGTTTAGTGCTGAGTTTTACTATAAAATCTGGTCTTAATAAATATTGTCCGAGTCAGTGGCGTAAATAGATTTTTGCAATGGTGGGATGAATTTGAGAAAATTTTTTTTGGGTTTTTACACTCAATAAATCCCAAACGGTAACAGGGTCATCCTAGATATTCTTGACACGACCAGAAAAAGGATTGAGTTGTTTCGACTTCTCTTCTAATGAAGATCCAATTAGGCAAGACAATCGAGCACAACTTAATCCCAAATCAGGTTAATTGTAAGCAAGTTTAAGCACGTTGATTTGAGCCCAGGAAATATTCCTTCCTTTCCTCCTCCATATTCCGTAGGACATCCTCAAACACTTCAAGACAACACCAGTTTTGGCTATAAACTTCTGAAAAACAAAGAAATATAACATTTTTGACCTTGCACTGAACACGAATGTAATTGCATCAACGCAAACCACAATCGCGCTCGATGTTTACCACATGTCTAAAATGCTATTTATATATTTTCGCTCTCGCTTTCTCATTTATGAACCTGTGATCTCGAAAGGGATTGAGTAAGCTCATTTGGAATGATAAAAGTTCGAAAGGCTTGGACCAGTCCTTAAAAGCTTGAATTGTGCAGAACAGCGGTGGGCACTAAAACCAGGGAAAGCGTACAACAACAATTTTTTTTTGTCATTTGCTTTCGATCGCGCTGATCGCGCGCTGTTTTTGTTGTAAATTTCTATTGCGTTGTGGGTTTAGGTAAATAGCTGGCCGGGTTGTGCGGGTAAGAATGGCTATGAGACTGCCCACCGCTGGTGTAAATATGAATATGAAATTGAATATGAATAAAGAAATGTCTTTCGATGGACCGCGAATTATAAAGAAATTTCATGCGCACGAATGCCTTGTATAGTCTAAAAAATGTCTTAAATGAAGGGGTGGCTGAGTGGTCGTAAAAAAGGTTGATTCATCAAATAATTTTTGGTGACAAAGGGATTTTTAAAAACTCACACTCACATATAAAACATAACAAGGATCTGGCGGGATGTAAAGAGCGAATTGCCAATTATTGATTTACTTATTAAGAATTCAGACTTAACTGTTTTTAGCAGCAGTTGGTTTTAGTTTTCAAATATTTTTCAGTGTGACCATATGAACGCAAACATAAAAATACATAATTTGCATTAACATGTACTTGGTTTTGAAATCAAAGAGGATGAAGTTGATGGCAACGAAATCCATCTAGATGGTTAGACTTGAACATGAGCAAAGCAAATGCAGTAAATCCATCTAGATTTGCAAAAACAGCAACATGAGAAAACGGCCCTTAGAGTATCTATCCGCAAACCGCTCAAACAATAAACATTGAACTTGGAAATGGTAATGGGAATTAAATTGTATATGTATGTCGTTAAAAAATTGTAATTTTTATTTAACACAACAATTTATTTGCATGAAAATTCTTCCTAATTCGCGATCTGTCAAAGAACATTTTTTTATAATTTTCTGAGAGAAGGCAGGAATACTAGACAATTACTTTCAAGTCTCAAGTTTATTAGCTTTTTGATCTGTTTATTTCCGATTTTGTCCCGTGTAACTCCGATTTATAAACTCAATGGGGAGGGATTGATCACCTTAATCGCCCCCTATCTACGCCACTGGTCCGAGTAAAAAAGAAAACTGAAAACATAATGATTATTTTGTGATCAACATTATTTTGCTACAAAAAACTCAAGATGCTATTACGACCATTTAAAAAGGAGCTGCTACAAAATGTATACATATTCTTAGAAAGTGAACCAAGGCGAACCTATAGAGCTCAATTTTGAGTTTAAAAAATGATTTTTATTTAAGCGATATAGGAGGACAATGTGGCAGTGGCGACTTGACACCGGCACACTCAAAAATTAATTTTTTTAATTTTACTAAGAGAAGCTTCTTCACTGACTCCTGTGTGATGTTAAGATGCAACATCTGCTAGCACCAATTTAAGGACAGAAAACGATCTTTCGACACTCTCTTCAGTTGCAGGAACATAGTCCATTACTTTGGCCAGCTGATATAAATAAGTGTAGGAAATCTTTTTATCCTCCTAATATTCCATAATATACTTATTGGAATCAACTGGCTTGGGGCTGTAGTCGTCTATATCTCAATAAGCCACACTTATTTCTTTATCGTGGTCATCATCTCCGCCTTCTTCACCTGATGCAACCTCGATGGAATTAAGAAACTCATTTAGAAGTGAACAAGTACTTAAATCCTTAAGATCTAGTTCTTCTTGGTAATGTGAGACGCTGCAAATCGCTGTGATATCGATGCATACAGTGAGTAAGGGATTAATCTAAGAATCAAGAAAGTCGGTCAAGCGCGACTATACCAAACTCTGTACCCCCAAAGTTTGCATATATCTGATCAATTTAAGTTAGAAGCCACATAAAGTGGCAAAAAAGCCATAAAGTGTGCCGGTGCTACCCATCATAATTGTTTGTTTTCCCTATAACTCGACTTTCGTTCATCTGAACTTGATAATTTTTTTGGCAAATCGATTAAAAATGCTAATTACTAACTATCATTAGAAGGTACGAACCATCTAACTTCAAAACTGTGGGAGATAAGACGATTTTTCCAAATTAAGGGGGCGGCACGGGGCGTGACAAAAGTTGAAAAAAACTTGATCTGCCTGCAAGTATAAGAAGTATTTGTCCCATACAAGTCAAACCTCTTTCTCTTACCATCTCTGAGATCAGTTTGTTCATCATACGTAGAAGAACTTCAACCAATAACACGTAAATTTTTTGGAGAAAAACCAATAACTTCGCAAATGAAGGCATCTTCATTCATGACGGCATAAAAGGCATCTTATATCGACTTTGGTTTCTTCTGCACGTTCTTAATTTCCGACCTCTTTATCGAAGTCGCTGCTATACGTGTTACTTTCAGGCTGAAAGTACACGCTGATTGTATAAACAGGTAAGTCAAACTAAGAGAAATTCGATGTCAACTAATGATTTTTTTTCTCAGGATGTCTACCGCACGTAAACTGCAGACGCAAGACACTTCCTAAAACGGATTATGATGCTGACAGCTGTTGCAGTAGCAGCAGCGTTGATATCAGTGACAATGATAGTTTGGACATCCCAAATGGTGAATTGAAAGACCACGAGGTGGATAATTCCACTGCGTCGTGTAGTCCGAAAGACTGTTCTGTGTGTAAGCCCAAGCGTAAGCGTGCATCTTGCAAGCCCAAATGCAAGAAGAAAGGATGCAAAACGAAGCGACGCACCTGTATGCCCAAGCGAAAGAAGGCCTCGTGTCGCCCCGAGCAACCGAAATGTGCCAAACGCAGCCAAGGGATCCGCCGCCAGGGTCGCCTTGAAGTGGAACACGATTTCCATTATATCGTCCGGGTCGTCCACCATTAAATCGTGCCTTTTTCTCGACAGGGCTGCCATCGGTAGCATCATTTTGCTGCTTCGGCGGGCCATTTTTGCCACCAATACTTTTATTCGCCTGAATGTTGCCTCTTTGTTGTCGTTGGGGCCACGGTGCCGTATTATTAGAATTATCTAATTTTACCGGACATTCCATTGCAAAAATTTATTCAATGTCGAACCCGAAACAAATAAAATTAATTACACAACCGTCTCGGAAATCGAACGCCCCTTTTTAGTTATTGACACAGTTCAGTAAAAAGAACATATGGGGCATTTCAAGCAAAAAAAGATATTTTCTGAGTTGTCTCCGAATTGGATGATAATTGGCCCAAAGGGAGCTTATGAGAAAAGCTTAACCCCAAAATTGTGAATTTTTAAAATTTTAAATAACTCGAGAACGGTTTGAGTAAGTAGTTTTAAATTTTTTTTTTCAAATGTTCAGGTTCAAAAAGCCTTTTTGAAAACAATTTTGTAATATTTTCTTTTCAGGAAAGTTATAGACATTTTTGTCATGTAATCTCAAAAATATCAGTATAGAAAATTTGTCAAAAACTGCTAAAAAAATTTTTTTTTTGGTTCCTTATTTGTTATTTTGGTAAACCACTTTAAAGAAAAGGTGCTTGTGATGGCGTACGGAGTGCGGTTAAACGGCTGGCAAGGCAATACTGCCTGCTGCAAGGAACAGGAAATGAAATACTTACTGCTAAAAACCTTTATCAATAGGCAAATGACCATTTGAAAACCATCAATGTATTTTTTTGCACCACTAAAGATCACGAACAGTGTACAGAATATTTAAAAACCAGGTTCGAAAATTGCGAAGCCATGAAAGGGACGCTAGGAATTCATCTTGCGATACCTGTGAATGATAACTCTCTTAAAGTTAAGACGACATCATAAAGTGTAATTTCAAAAATAGTTCGAGTCTAGTTTATGTTTTATTATATAGTATTAATATTATATTACTTATATTAATTCGAATTGCTTTAGTTTTTCTTTTCAATTATACCCTGTGCCAGCACACGTCGCTGCTTGAATTCTCTGCCGATTAACTAATTTGAAATCGTTCAACCGTATTAAAGCTCTTTGTTAGATTTTTTCTGTAAGCTTTAAGGCCAACGCTTTCTTTTCTGCGTCCTAAAATTTTATTCAATAGCTCTAAAAAGTTTAAGCGAATTAAGAAGCAAAAAAAAATTTATTAGAAATTTTTGACAAATTTTCTATAGTGATATTTTTGAGATTACATGACAAAAATGGCTATAACTTCCTCAATTTTCGAGCTGTATGTCGGTGTTCAGCCACTCAAAATGTTTGGAAAAGATGCGGCTTTAATATATGTTTTTATACTCTGTACCGAAGGTACATAGAGTATATTAAGTTTGTGCAAAAGTATGTAACAGGGAGAAGGAATCGTTTCCGACCCTATAAAGTATATATATTCTTGATCAGCATCAACAGCCGAGTCGATATAGCCATGTCCGTCTGTCCGTCTGTCTGTCCGTATGAACGAAGAGATCTCAGATATGGTAAGAGATAGAGGTTTGACATGTATGGGACATATATTTCTTATACTTGCAGGCAGATCAAGTTTATTTTAAATTTTTGCCACGCCCCCTCCCGCCCCCGCAATTTGGAAAAAACTTCATATCTCCTACAGTTTTGGAGATAGATCGTTCGTTTCTTCTAGAGATACCTTGTAAAGATTTAAAGATTTAAAATTATTTATCGATTTGCTGAAGGAATGATAAAGATCGGATAAACGATACTCAAGTTATGGGCAAAAAACGGCCAGTTAACAGCACCCACCCCCCCCCCACCAACAACCACAGCAACATACCCTAACCGTTCAACACAGGCAATCTTAGTGCGAGAGAGAAAGAGAGAGAGAGAGAGAAACTTAGAGAGCGCACCGCGTTGTGCGCGGGGTGTTAACTGGCCGTTTGACTCCTGAGCAAATGCGAGTGTAAGGGTACAGAGTATGTTATAGTCGGGCTTGACCGACTTTCTTTCTTGTTCTTTTTTAAATTTTTGAAGGATGGGTCTTTTTTGCAAGACTAAGTTTTTTTAAGAAATCCTTTTTTTTTCAAATAAATGTTTGAATAAAAATATTTCAAAATTGTTTTTACAAGGGCTTTTTAAACCTGAACATTTGAAAAAAAAATCAAAGCTATCTTAAACCGTTCCTTTGATATTTCCTTTGATAGATCGCGAATTAGGAAGAATTTTCATGCAAATAAATTGTTGTGTTGTATAAATATTACAATTTTTTACCGACATACATATACAATGTTGGGATTTATTGAGTGTAATGTAAAATATAAAATAGGCTCAAACAGCACCTCCAAAGGACTCCAAAGGAGGGGGCCAGGGGCCAGGGCCAATCTCATGGCGTGTGTGCTTATAATTTATCGCACAAGAGAAGGGGACCTACAGTTTAACGCCGAATCCGAACGGAAATAGTTAAAGAATTTTTTCTTTTTCATGGCTAGTTTTCTTCACAGCTGGCGCCAGTAGCTGGTGAAGGTGACCGGATGTGTAAAAGCTTTTTCTAAAGAAAAAAAAAACTTTTTCTATAAGATGGACCGAGGCGAGATCGAACCAACAACCTCACGCACCAGCAGCCACACATACTACTGTTGCGCCAAAACCGGCGAGTGTAAAAGCCCAAACAAAATTTTCTAAAATTTTGACTTCATCCGCCCCACTGCAAAAAGCTATCTACACCACTAAGTTTTTTAGTATAACTCAGAACTAAGCATTATGGTATGAGAAAAATGGTAAAATTTAATAAACAATCATTCAGTTGGGATTTTTATAATAGAGCTTATAATGATTACGGTTCCTGCAAAATAGTATTAGTGGCGGTCCTTAGCAGAGAACTCCAAAAATCAGTTTTTTCTAGATTGTCTCATACACAAAAACTCTTACTCACATTTAATAAATCAACCAAACTCAGAGTTGAATATATTCAGCTCATAACGGGAAACGCATCGAGCGGTTGAGCCAGAGGATTTTGATCGAACATTTATGTGTATAATGCCTTTGTATATTCACTGAGCTCTCAATTGTGTGCCCATGGAGTGCCATGTGTATTATATGTTCCGATAGCTATATGGCCAAACGTTTGCTAACTAGTTTGAGTCAGTTGGCACCACGCTTTGTGATCAAAAACCCGGCGATGTCTTGTTGAACTATCTGCTGCGACAGGTACACCGAACATGCGTCTAAGGCTTAGACTCTGAGCCCACTCAGGATGCCCTTAATACGATCGATATGCGTCAGATGCTCACTTTGCTCCAAGAGCGCAACTGGATGGATCTGCTTCTGGATGTACTCGAACATTTCTTCCCCTGACCGGGTATATCGAAGTCAAAGATGCATTGATATGTGCGACGAACTTTTGGGCTCTGTATTGTTTACCTTGGCTTGCTGAGTTGCACAGTGGTCGATTTGGCAAATTACTGTTGTAAAAATCATATTTCTTAAAACAAGTAGAGTTAATTGAATAATTTAAAATGCACGTGATAAAGAATTTCACAACCTGAGGTTTTGGCTTATACATATTTAGATCGTTAATTTATTTTCCATATATTTCAGGTAAATTCAAGCGATTTGTAAAAAATTTTGACATGCTCATTAATGTTCAGCTTTTTAACGACCTCTTCCACGGCTCCAAGACGGTGCTGGTCTTTTAAATTGGAAGGTAGCGCTGGATTACAAGTACTTTAATTTTGGGCTTCAGTTTTTAAATCTTACATTATTTCCTTCTTCAACTCGTCATAAAACCCAGTTTAGATATGAATTGAAAAACGGCAGATTTCAGATAGCCTCTGTAACAGAAAACTAAAAGCAGCTATCTAGAAGATGAGAAATAGGCATTACATATTGAAATGTATCACCTTTCAAACTAGAAATTTAGAGTACTCACCAGCCCGCGTAAAAGCGTAATTGTGTAAATTTACGCGACGCAGCTATTGAGCACCCCTTCTGTTTACCCTCGTAATTTTTGGCGTAAATCAGCTGTTTTTGACAGGCTGTGAATTTTGCTGTTAATTGAGATACAATACTTACTATTTACAACTAATTTCAGACGCCTCAGTGGCGTAGAGCGCTGCATGCATAACTCATAGACGGGAAGACGTGTGTTCAAATCTGCTGAATTTTTTTTTATTTCTTTTTATTATCGTTTGTGATTGACATCTTTTCTGACCTCAGCCATAGTTTTGGGCTTTTTTAATAAAAAAAAAAATAAAGATTATATAATAGATCCACCATCCTTTACCGGGATTCGAGCAGGAATATCAAAAAATACAAGGCGACAATCCTATCCACTCAGCCAACAGCTACACAGAAAAGTATGTATCTAAATTCGATAAGTACGATACCAAGTACTTTTAGCCGATACTTTGAACACTTCAAGTTTTTCCACTTTTACACTTACGAGCGATTTTATAAACATACCCCAGGGGCAACAAAAAGTTAGTAATTTTTTTCCTATGTGTTTTGTTGTTATGTCGTAAACTTTTGGAGTTCACGCTTTTTGATTTACGCTTTTACGAGAGCTGGTGAATACCCTAATTGTATTGCCGTCTCGCTTATCAAATAAATTCTTGCCTGGTAGAAGTTGCGCATAAGTTTCCTCATTAACGCCAACATTTGGTATCCCAAAAAACACCTCTTTTGAAGTAGACATCGTATTTTGGAAAGTGGTGGTAAAACAATTCTTTATTGAACTAAGAACATTTTAGATGGATTCTGTGTATTTGCTGGTCTGGGATTGATGTGGTGTGACTGGTGGAAGATGCCTCAATTCTGTTGCTATGCTGCTTGACATCTCGAAATATAAATAAATTGCTTTTGTCTATGGAATGTATAGACGGACTTGGCATGAAGATGGCCTTTTAGCACCGCTTGCGTTTAGGTTTGGTACACCTAGGCTTGGGCTTGGGCTTGCATGCGCGCTTCTTTCGCTTGGGACACCTTGGCTTTGGCTTGGGTTTGCATGCGCGCTTCTTTCGCTTGGGACACCTTGGCTTTGGCTTGGGTTTACATGCCCTCTTTTTGCGTTTTTGCTTGCAAGGTGCACGCTTGGGCTTGGGCTCGGGTTTCTTCTCCTCGGGACCACTGGTGCCCTTATTTTGTCCTTCTCCCTTTGAAGGCGGTCGAATGCAAAACCAATTTTGACGTTTCGTGGCCTCTTCCTTTTTGTCATCACACTCCTCAGCATCGGACATATCCATTTGGCAGTCGGAGTCGTTGCCTGGATCCAAGTTGGTACTTGTGCTGGAAAAGCAGATGTCATCATTCGAGTCTGAATAGTAGCTTAGTTTTCCGTATCTAGGACGGTAGACCTCCTGGTAAAAAATTATTTATTTAACTTCTATTTTTCTGTTTAATTTCACTTACCGGTGAATATAGCCAGCGTTGGCTCTTGGGCATAGTCTGCCAGTGGCGTGCCGCGTTTTTTACAAGTTCGGGTCCACTATAGCCAGAGGATAGCCGATAATCACGCATAAAGTTAATATACAGATTGCCCATCATACCGCATTGCACCAAATTGTTAGAAGTACTTTCAGTTTTATTCTGTAGTCGCTTTGGTTTGATTTCGTCGTCCTCTTCATCGTCGCGACTACGCGACTACGTAGTTTTTTTCCAGGAGGTCTACCGTGCTAGATACGGAAAACTAAGCTACTATTCAGACTCGGATGATGACATCTGCTTTTCCAGCACAAGTACCAACTTGGATCTAGGCAACGACTCCGACTGCCAAATGGATATGTCCGATGCTGAGGAGTGTGATAACAAAAAGGAAGAGGCCACAAAACGTCGAAATTGGTTTTGCATTCGACCGCCTTCAAAGGGAGAAGGACAAAATAAGGGCACCAGTAGTCCCGAGGAGAAGAAACCCGAGCCCAAGCCCAAGCGTGCACCTTGCAAGCAAAAACGCAAGAAGAGGGGATGTAAACCAAAGCCAAAGCCAAGGTGTCCCAAGCGAAAGAAGCGCGCATGCAAGCCCAAGCCAAAGCCAAGGTGTCCCAAGCGAAAGAAGCGCGCATGCAAGCCCAAGCCCAAGCCTAGGTGTACCAAACCTAAACGCAAGCGGTGCTAAAGGGCCATCTTCATGCCAAGTCCGTCTATACATTCCATAGACAAAAGCAATTTATTTATATATATGCTTAGTTCAATAAAGCATTGTTTTCCCACCACTTTCCAAAATACGAGGTCTACTTCAAAAGAGGTGTTTTTTTTGGGATACCAAATGTTGGCGTTAATGAAGAAACTTATGCGCAGGCAAGAATTTATTCGATAAGCGAGACGGCAATACAATTTCTAGTTGGAAAGGTGCATTTCAATATTTAAGGCCAATTTCTCATCTTCAAGATAGCTGCTATGTGTCGGATAAACTAAGAATTCACTGTTTTTAGTTTTCTGTGACAGGCTATTTGAAAGATGTGAGATCTGCCGTTTTTGAATTCATATCTAAGCTCGGTTTTATGACGAGTTAAAGAAGGAAATGAAGCAATAGTCGGGCTGTCAGAATCAAAAGCTTAGGCCTAATATTAAAGTACTTATAATCCAGAGCTACTTTCAATTTAAAAGACCAGCACCGTTTTGGAGCCGTGGAAGAGGTCGTTAAAAAGCTGAACATTAATAAGGATGTCTAAATTTTTTTAAATCGCTTGAATTTACCGGAAATATATGGAAAATAAATTAACGATCTAAATATGTATAATCCAAAACCTCAGGTTGTGAAATTCTTTATCACGTGCATTTTAAATTATTCAATTATCTCTACTTGTTTTAAAAAATATTATTTTTACAACAGTAATTTGCCAAATCGACCACTGTGCAACTCAGCAAGCCAAGGCAAACAATACAGAGCCCAAAAGTTCGTCGCACATATCAATGCATCTTTAAACGAGACCGTAAGTTAAAGTCGGCCCTGACTTCGATATACCCGCTACTCAGGGGAAGTAATGTTCCAGTACATCCAGACGCAGATCCATCCAGTTGCGCTCTTGGAGCAAAGTGAGCATCTGACGCATATCCTCATCGGTTATATTAAGGGCATCCTGAGTGGGCTTACACACAGGTTCGCTGTACTGTCGCAGCAGATAGTTCCACAAGACATAGCTGGGTTTTTGATCGCAAATCGTGGTGCCAACTGACCCAAACTTGTAAGCAAACGTTCGGCCATATAGCTATTGTAACATATGACACACATGGCACTCCATGGGACCACAATCCTCACACAATTGAGCGCTCAGTGAATATACAAAGGCATAGTCCGAATTGCGGGAGCATATCAATCGATAAAGTTTCCGTATGCTGCGCGGTATCAAGCTGAGATCAACTTCGGGTTTGGCGGTGGTCAAGACGCTAGTAAAAAGCAAATGACCTGGCTGCGGGATATTTGATTCCAGCCACGTCAGTCTATACATTTCATAGACAAAAAGACCAATATAAATATCCTCATGTAAAGCAGTTTAGAATTGAGTCAAGTTTTACCACACTTGAAGATTCAAAATTTCTAACCGAAGGCACTGACTGCCATGACCGCATCATCGCTCCTCAGGACCAGAGAACAGCTTCGTTCGATTAAAATACGTTTATCCATTAATCAACATCCGAATAAACTGGCTTTGCTCTCTACGCATCAAACTTGCATACACAACATGTTCACTATTGAGTTTTTTTCAATCATATAGTTGGCACTCGAATATAATTATGTTCGACTTCATTCCAATCAATTCGGGTGTTTTGTTCGTTTGGCTGAACGACAATTGATTAAAGTGAGCGAGAATCATAATCTTGATCTGGGTGCTGACAATAGGAGTCTACATTTCAAATTTGGTTGCTCTAGCTCTTCTAGTCTCTGAAATCTAGTTGTTCATACAGACGGACGGACAGACGGTCAGACGGACAGACGGAAATGGCTCTATCGACTCGGCTGTTGATGCTGAACAAGAATATATATACTTTATATGGTCGGAAATAATTCCTTCTGCCTGTTACATACATTTACACGACTTTCGTATATCCTTTTTACTCTACGAGTAACGGGTATAATCATTAATTGACATTGAATTTCCCATGGTTTAACTTACCTATTTATATAACCAGCGTTTACTTTCAGCCTGAAAGTAATACGTTTGGCAGCGACTTCGGTAAAGAGGTCGAAAATGAAGAAAGTGCCTAAGAAACCAAAGTCGATACATGATGCCTTTAGGAAGGGCATTTTGTACCGACTTTGGTTTCTTCTGCAGTTCTTCATTTTCGAAGTGCTTGCTTTTCCTGGTTTGGTTTTTCTCCACAAATTTTACGTGTGATTATCACAAGATATAAGCACTAAATGAAGTGAAGCAAACTAACTTCAGCTCGTCACGCTGATCAAGAATATACATACTTTATGTGGTCGGAGATACTTCATTCAATGCTTTACAAACATCTGGACAATTTTAATATACCCTCTGCAAGGGGGTACAAAAATAACGATTTTTATGTGAAAAAAGTTTTGGCACACACATATATTTCAATGGTTTATGTCGGATTTTGGAGTTCTTAATACTTGGTTAAGCCTCCCTTGGCCTTAATAACAGCTTCTAAGCGTCTACGCATACTTTCTACTAAGTTGGCAGTCTCTGCTGGGGTTATATTTGCTCATTCCGTAAGTAGAGTTTGCTTTAATGAATCCTTTGATGTTATGTGATGCTTCCGAATTTTCCTTTCCAGTAGGTGACAAGTATGTTCAAGGAGATTCAGCTCTGGTGACTGTGGAGGCGTTTTTATTTGCTTGCACTAATAGATTAGCCATTCCTGATCCAGATATGACGAATGCTTTGGGTCGTTATTTTGTTGAAACTACCACTGCTGTCCACTGAAGCCCAATTTTTCAAAACTGTGTACCAAGTTTTCACTTAAAAGGTTCATATAATATATATTCTACATTTTCACGTCTACACAAACAAAAAATTTATTAACATGAAGTTTCGCGAACTGTAAGCTCTTTTTCTTATTAACCATTAAAATGATTGTTTCACGTCGAGGTACTCATCCATGATACCCCGCTCTACATACAAGCCCTAACCACTTTTAATTCGTACACCACTCATTTTCAGCAGAGTGCTTCGTTCAGTAATAAACAGTTTGGAGATAAAGGTAACTGCACCTACATGTTCATATTTTTCTGAAAGGTTGTTTAATTATGTATTATTTCTTATATAAGATGTAACACAGACTATCGAAAACATTATTTTAATTTCAATTAAATGAGACCACTTCATTTCTGTACGAAATGATGCCGACCATTTTTAATTCGTACAGCTGATTCGATTTATCATAGGAAATTGCAAAAATTGAAATGTAAGCAAACACACAAAAGAAAAGGTTATGTAGAACAACTAGAAGTGACATCACCGATATCATGTACTTATTCTTGTTAATTTGATTTATTTTACTGCGACGTTTAGTTACTGATAAGTTCAATTCTGGCAAGAGCAATCGGGAAACATTAAATGATGTTAACCTTCCGAGATCGACCGTGCAAAGTATTGTCAAAAACCTTAAAAAGAATGGCAATAGTAACAATAATATTGCCCACAGGGGTCGAGTTGCTAAAATCACCCTTCGAGATAAAAGAACTTTGTCTGCTATAATAAAACAAAATCGTAGAAGCACATTGCGAGAAACAGCATCGAGTTGGTCTGAATGTATTGGCAAAACCATTAAACGTGAATGGACGAGCGAACTGTAGGTTGTAGTTTCCACAAAGTTAGTTAACATTGCTAATATTGTAGTATATATTCATATAACATATGAGTGTTTTTTTTTAGGCGAAAGAAAAGTCCATGCTTACCATTTTGCAAAGAAGAAAACGGTTGCTATGGGCAAAACAAAGGTGGAACTGAATACAAAGACAGTGGAACACCATCATTTTTAGCGACGAATCAAAGTTTGATGTGTGTGTCGGAGATGATAGTAAAAAAGTAATACCAAAGAAAACGGAGGCATACAATAGAGACTGTCTTAAGCGCACAGTAAAATTTCTTGCAAGGGTTATGGTATGGGGATGCATGTCTGCAAAATGAGTAGGAGAGCTTCACTTGATAGATGGAACCGTAAATGCTCAAAAATACATCAATATTTTACAAAATCATCTCATACCTGCAGCACCAAAGCTGGCTGATTGTGGTGAATATATCTTTCAACAGGAAGGTGCTTCACCACATACCGCTAAATAAAACGCAAACTTGACTTCAACAAAATCAAATTGATATTCTTTATTGGCCATCATCCAGCTCTGACATGAGCCCAATAGAAAGTCTCTGGGCTTTAATAAAAAGATAGCAATCTAAGTTATTTAAAGTCTAAAATTAAGGAATTTTCTTTTTCTTTTTCTTTTCTTTAAGTTTTTGTACCAAATTAAATATGAAATAAAAGATAATTAAACAACCTTTCAGAAAAGTATCAACATGTAGGAGCAGCTACCTTTATCTCCAAAATGATTACTACTGAACGTACCACTTTGCTGACTATTTGTGGTGTACGAATTAAAAGTGGTTAGGGCTTGTAGCGCATTCCTCCCAGTTTGTGGATGAAAGGTGGCTTCAAAGGATTCCTGAATTTGAGTGCATAATTTCATAGCCGAAATTTTTGCGTTTTGCGCCACTGCAGCATCAATAGCCCGCTCCTGATCTCGTCTCTTGCTCTTTATTTCCGGTATTTACATATGTAGTGTTTTTATACCCTTGCAAAGGGTATTATAATTTTGCCCAGAAGTTTGCAACGCATAGAAATATTAATTTCCGACCCCATAAACTATATATATTCTTGATCAGGGGGACGAGCTGAGTTCATTGAGCTTTGTCCGTCCGTCTGTCTGTCTGTCCATCTGTCTGTCTGTCTATCTGTCTGTCCGTATGTTTCTACGCAAACTAGTCTCTCAGTTTTAAAGCTATCGAGCTGAAATTTTGCACAGAGTCTTCTTTTTACTGCACGCTGCTAATATGTCGGAACTGACCGGATCGGATCACTATATCTTATAGCTGCCATAGGAACCATCGTTCGAAAAATGGGTTTTAGTGAGAAAAATTTTTTTATTTTCAATGTTAACGTGATTAATCTCAGTCATTAATAATATTATATACTTTCAAACAGATTTGCAAATTTTGGTCAAAATCGGATGACTATATCTTATAGCTGCCATAGGACCGATTGGTCGGAAAATGGGTCTTAGTGAAAAAAAACTTTTTTGTTTTTAAGTAAATCGTTCTTAAGGTCGGTGATTATTAATATTAAACGCTTTCAAACTAATTTGAAAAAGTTGATCGACTTCGGGTGACTATATCTTATGGTTGCCATAGGACCGATCGGTCGAATATGAGTCTTGGTAAAAAATTTTTTTGTTTAGTTTTGTTAGCGTCCTTAAAATCGCTGATGACTTATTTTATATGCTTTCAAATAGATTCGCAAAATTGGGCCGAAATCGGATGACTATATCTTAAGGCTGCCATAGGGCCGATCGGTCGGAAATTGAGTCTTAGTGAGAAAAACTTTTTTCAGACGTTTATCTGTCGGAAAATAGGTTTTAGTTACAAAATTTTTTGATTTTTATGCAAGCGTTCTTAAACTGTGACATTTGCATTTGCAAGGGTATAAAAACTTGGGCACAGACGAAGTTAGCTTGGCCTTCTCGTTTATAATGTTTCGAACACTTTTATATGACCTCTCAACTATAGTTCCAATTTCGCGATACGACTTTTGCTGTACGTGAAGATTTACGATCATTTTGCGGACTTTTAGAGAAATCTCCGTACCTCTGCCCATTTTGCCGTATCTGTGACGAAATTCAGTCCAATCCTTACTGGAAATGCATCATTGACCAATTAAAATGCATTGAGAAACAAAATTGTGCAAAGAAATTTGAAGATTACCGATAAGTTACCAAAGACAAGACAAATACTAATCAGATGTGGCAAAACCTTTTTGACATTCAAATCGTGCTTTTTTTTAGTTATTATCAATTTGAAACTAAACTATAAGGAAAATTAAAAAATTTTTTTTTGGAAAATGAAATTAAATGTTGAACAATTAATATTATATAAATAAAGATATTTAGCAACAAACTTTGAAAATGAAGGTGTCGCAAAAATTTATTGATTCATTGTAGACATGACCATAGATGGAAATGGAAAAAAATTAATTGAGATGTGCGAATCGTTTAATCTGACTATTTTAAACGGCCGATCAAAATGCGACAGCGATGGCAACTTCACATTTGTCGGCGCACAGGGATCGACAACGATTGACTACTGCATAATTAACGGAGAGTGGCATCAGTTCGTTACAGATATGGAGGTTAAAAACGAAATCTACTCCGACCATTTGCCTTTAATAGTCAGCGTTGAGATCAAACCGACAGGAAAAGGATCAGCTGCTACCCAAGTTAATGTGGAAAGAGCGCGGAGCTGGAAGGTTTGCAATAGAGTTGGACAAACATTTGAATCAGGCGGACAGTCTTGGGACTAAGACATCGGTAGAGTCCCTAACAGAGTGTATCACAAAGGCAGCACAATTTAAGCAAAGACCGAAAAAAGATGCTTTTACCAACCAACAACCATGGTTTGGAAGAGAATGCACAGAGTCAAGAAGCAAAACCATGTGCCTACTGCTTCAGGTGCAGATATCTGCCACAAGCTCGACAAAAACCGCTTACTTGGCAGCCAACAAAGAATACAAGACCTTATGTAAGCGCACACAAAAGGAGTACTATAGGCAGATGGAAATAGCCTTGAACGCTGTTAAGGACAGCAAAGCCCTCTGGACACTGCTGAGGCAGGTAAATGGAACCGTGACTAGCAAGCCAATCAAGATTGATACAAACAAACTGGCATTGCATTTTCAAAGCCTGCTGTATATAGAAGCACCTCCCATGCAACATCTTTTTGCCAGTGTTCCGGAGCTAGATATGGAAATTGACATCATGGAAGTAAAAGCAGCAATATCACGCAGTAAGCGAAATAAGGCACCCGGGGAGGATAGAGTCCCAGCAGAGTTCCTGAAAAATGCTACACCATACTTTGTACAGCTTCTTACTAACGTATATAATAGAATTTTTTTGTACGGAAAATGCACCAGAAAACTTCAGACGAAATGTTATATACCCGATCTTTAAAAAAGGAGAGGCAAGCGAACCAGCGAACTACAGAGGTATTCCCTTTTTAAACGAAACCATGAAGACCTTTGCTTCAATACTGCTGAATCGTCTTTCTAACTGGGTCAAAAAGCACGATATCTTAAGCGAGTACCAATCTGGATTCAGAGAAGGCTACTCCACTGTTGACAGCATCTTTACCTTCACCGCCGTTGCAAAACAGTACTTGGAAATAAAAAAAACAAGTGCGCGTTCTTTGTCGATTTCAAATCTGCATTCGACACCATTGACAGACAAAGCCTCTACCTTAAACTCAGCAACATTGGAGTATCTACTAAGGGGATTCAAATGATCCAAAGCTTGTACATCTGCAACAAGACCACAGTTTGGGACGGCCACAACCAGTCCAGATGGTTTGAGACGAACCTTGGAGTGAAACAAGGTTGCCTACTGAGCCCGTTACTTTTCGCACTGTACGTCGACGACATATCCTCCATTCTGCCAGGGGGTGTTCAACTGGGATCGGAACGAATCAAAGTTCTAATGTATGCCGATGACATGGTGCTTCTGGCCGATGACGCCCGGGAGTTGCAGCAAATGATAGACGCAATGCACTCATACTGCCAAACTCTGGAGCCTTCAAATTAACTGCGAAAAATCTAAGATAATGGTAGTACGTGATACAATTGGTCAAAAAGCAAGGACAGATGCCTGGTCTATAAACGGAGTGAATTTGGATATTGTCACCGAGTACCAGTACTTGGGAGTCACTCTTACACCAAACATATCATTTCGCAAGCATTTAATCAAAAAACTAAGCGACTCGAAAATTGCGATCAATACCACGTGGAACAAATTGCTTAGAAAAAGAAACGTCAGTCACAGCACTAAGTACAAATTGTTCTTAGCCACAGCCAGAGCAATTATGTGCTATGCTGCCCAAGTATGGGGCTTTGGTCAATACGAAGAAGTGGAACGACTCCTCCGTTTTTATATAAAGAGGGTGTTCCACTTACCTCTATGCACGCCTAACTATGCTATACACTTAGAAACGGGTCTTCCAACTATGTTTCTCTACACACTGCAACTTCACTTCGATTATATCAATAAGACTATGCAAATGCCATGCACGCGTCTTCCAAGAATTGTCACAGAACACCTATTAGAAGCAAAATCACAGTTTGTCGGAAGGTGGGAAGCCATGGCGTTGGAACACAATATTAGGTGCAACATAGAAGAAAGGATTGGCTTTGAATCACAATCCCGAGAAAGTCAGTCTCGGGACACTTACAGCAAACTGGAGTATAACTTAAAAGATAAAAATTATTTCACTGACAATTTAGAGGTGGCATCAATATCAGTAATTTTTCGAACGAGAACGGAAGTGCTCAACCTAAAGTATATGCCACATATCTCAAACCCCAGTCATTGCACTCTCTGCAACACCGGAGAGAGAGAAGACACCGCCCACTCTTTTCTCGCTGTCCAATTCTGAAGGAACTCAGGGTCCTATACTGGGAAAAAGATACTCTGACCGACCAGGAAATGCACAAGCTCTTAAACGGAAGTAATTGGCGTTCGCTCACTTCCGACCTTAGAGAGTGCCTGCAGTATCGACGCGATTTTTTAATGGACTATGGAGACATGTAACCAGACATCGGAATCGGGGAATCGCAGTTTAGGAAAATGTCACCTACATTTGGCTAACGGCAACATGCCACAGCCAAAATTTTTTATAATCATTGTAAATCCTTTAATGTTTGAAACTTTTCGTCACTATAAGATTTTTGTACCTATATATATATATATACACGCATTAATGGAAATCAATGAAAATAAATTTCAACTACTACTATATCACTGTAGATGGGCATTTCCAAAAAAAAGGTCCACCGAGGCCAAAAATATAAAAGTGGTTAAAAACAAGGCTGCAAACCTGTAAAATTTTGGTTAAGGTTCGGTCCGGAGGTTTGAACCCGTCGTAAAGTCTAAGGTTCGGTTCGCGGACCGGTTCCTGTACTGATCGAACACAAGGTTTTGGTTTGAGTCTGGTTTCATAGATTGTTAAATAGTTTACCGATTTTCGCCATTTTCACAGGTGCTTTAAAAAGTCTTTCATAAGTGCCTGGTCTATGAATTTTGGAAGCCTCACCTTCTAAGTACATCCCACGGTAGCATTTTATGAAATTTCTGATCACATTTGGAGTCCTCTGTCTGATTAAAATAGTCATAAATGATACTTCTGTCGGGAGAATATGGTGCCCAAGCCGAGAATCTTCTTAAAAGAATTGTTTACCGTTTTTCTCATCAGTCTTGACTCCATTTCGAGTCATATTTCCAATCATTTGCGTGTCTTTTTCTAGTCGTATTTCAATAAATCACGTTTTGAGCATATATCCTTGATTCATTTTAGAGTCTTCTTTAAATCGGACATGAATTTAATCTCTTTAATCTTCAAAAGAGCTCAAAAATGACTCATCAGGGCGATTCTTGTTAAAATGATCGTCCCAATTTGCTTTGCTTGCCCCTTTTGCGAGTATACTTATGTTTTTCTTTCTTCTCGGAATCTCAATACGGATTAGATTTCTAAAAAGCATTTTTAATTATCAACTGATGCGATTCTGAACTATACTATAAAATAGTTTTTCGGTCATAATATTGACAAAACTAGAAAAGGTCTTAAGAAATTGACTTAAATGATTGTGTGAACCGAACCATTTTTTATACCCTTGCAAAGGGTATTATAATTTTGCCCAGAAGTTTGCAACGCATAGAAATATTCATTTCCGACCCCATAAACTATATATATTCTTGATCAGGGCGACGAGCTAAGTCGATTGAGCTTTGTCCGTCCGTCTGTCTGTCCGTCTGTATGTCTGTCCGTCTGTCTGTCCGTCTGTTTCTACACAAACTAGTCTCTCAGTTTTAAAGCTATCGAACTGAAATTTTGCACAGTCTTCTTTTTACTGCACGCTGCTAATATGTCGGAACCGACCGGATCCGATGACTATATCTTATACTTGCCATAGGAACTATCGGTCAAAAAATAGGTCTTAGTGAGAAAAACTTTTTTGTTTTCAATATTAACGTTCTTAAACTCGTCCATTATTAATATTATAGGCTTTGAGACAGATTTGAAAATTTTGGTCAAGATCGGATGACTATATCTTATTGCTGTCATAGGAACCATCGGTCGGAAAATGGGTCTTACTGAGAAAAACTTTTTTGTTTTCAATGTTAGCGTCCTCAAGCTCGGCCATTATTAATATTATATGCTTTCAAACTATTGTATTAAGAAATAAACTTTTTTGTGGTAAAACGTCCAAGTTAGAGAAATTTGAGTAAGGCAGCCCAAGACTCTTTCATTCCAAATACCTATTACAGTACACTGTGAGGATCCTATTTATTGCGGCCCATAAGCGGTTTAACAAGGCAAAATTTAAGAAAGTAACTGACTATAGTATAGTGTTAGGAAATATTCCCAAATTTCAGGCATTAATTAATAACTTAAGAACTAAGGCTATACATACCGTTGGGCTATATTTGAAAAATAGTCCGCGTTTTTAATTTTAAAAAAATTAACTATTTTTTTATGTTCTTGTTATATTAAATTAGAATGTATTATAAAAAATTATAAAATTACACAGGCCAACAAAGTTCCCAGTTTTGTGAGGTACAGCCTTCTTTGTATTAAGTTCTGTTCCAGTTTTGTGCACTAATTCAAAAACTGGTTTCGGCTTTTGTCCATCAGTTCTCAACTCATTTTGAGTATTTTTGGCTTTCAAAAAACTAGCAAACCGAGCAAAAATATAGTTTAATGCGACAGAATACATATAAATGCAGCCTAAAAAATCATAGGAGCAGCATCAGCAAACCCAAAAGCGTCGAAAGTACTAGATTCAAACGATTTCTCCCAAATTCACATTTGGTTAATTTCAAACAACCTAGCGAGAATGACATCAAAATTTTATGAGTTGGGCTACGAATGGGCCAAATGAGTTCCGCACTCACCATAATCTCCGGACTAAGACCTTTGGGAGAGATTTCTGTGTAACGAATGTAAATGTTGAGGAAATTTACCGTTCTTATTATTTGGAGGAATGAGTAATGATTTCGCATGTGAGTCTGTCACGTCATTTGACGAGATAAGACTTAAGTTGGAAATTTGAATTTTTTAGTTTTAATTTGATTTAAGTGGTTACATACAGTTAAGTGGCCCAGAACAAAACTATTTTCAAGAATTTTTCCTGAGAAGACCTTTAAATTAATTAATGTACAAATTTTTTTTACAGAAAAGAACGACATAATTTCGATTTCATTTCCAATTTGGTTTCTCTTGCTCTTCCAGTCTCTGAGATCTATATGTTCATACAGACGGACGGACAGACGGTCAACTCGGCTGTTGACGCAGATCAAGAATATATATACTTTATATTGGGATACCAAATGTTGGCGTTAATGAAGAAACTTATGCGCAGGCAAGAATTTATTCGATAAGCGAGACGGCAATACAATTTCTAGTTGGAAAGGTGCATTTCAATATTTAAGGCCAATTTCTCATCTTCAAGATAGCTGCTATGTGTCGGATAAACTAAGAATTCACTGTTTTTAGTTTTCTGTGACAGGCTATCTGAAAGATGTGAGATCTGCCGTTTTTGAATTCATATCTAAACTCGGTTTTATGACGAGTTAAAGAAGGAAATGAAGCAATAATCGGGCTGTCAGAATCAAAAACTTAAGCCTAATATTAAAGTATGTACTTATAATCCAGAGCTACTTTCAATTTAAAAGACCAGCACCGTTTTGGAGCCGTGGAAGAGGTCGTTAAAAACCTGAACATTAATGAGGATGTCAAAATTTTTTACAAATCGCTTGAATTTACCGGAAATATATGGAAAATAAATTAACGATCTAAATATGTATAAACCAAAACCTCAGGTTGTGAAATTCTTTATAACGTGCATTTTAAATTATTTAATTATCTCTACTTGTTTTAAAAAATATAATTTACTCTACTTGCTTTAAAAAAATATTATTTTTACAACAGTAATTTGCCAAATCGACCACTGTGCAACTCAGCAAGCCAAGGCAAACAATACAGAGCCCAAAAGTTCGTCGCACATATCAATGCATCTTAAAACGCCTAGCGTAAGTTAAAGTCGGTCCTGACTTCGAAATACCCGTTACTCAGTTACATCCAGACGCAGATCCATCCAGTTGCGCTCTTGGAGCAAAGTGAGCATCTGACGCATATCCTCATCGGTTATATTACAGGCATCCTGAGTGGGCTTAGACATAGGTTCGCTGTACTGTCGCAGCAGTTGAGCGCACAATTGAGCGCTCAGTGAATATACAAAGGCATAGTCCGAATTGCGGGAGCATATCAATCGATAAAGATTACGTCTGCTGCGCGGAATCAAGCTGAGATCAACCTCGGATTTGGCGGTGGTCAAGACGCTAGTAAAAAGCAACTGACGTGGCTGCGGGGGATCAGATTCAAGCCACGTCAGTCTATACATTTCATAGACAAAAGCGACAAATATAAATTTCCTCATGTAAAGCAGCTGAGAATTAAGTCATCTTTACCACACTTGGAGATTGAAAATTTCTAGCCGAAGGCACTGACTGCCATGACCCCATCATCGCTCCTCAGGACCAGAGAACAGCTTCGTTCGATTAAAATACGTTTATCCATTAATCAACATCCGAATAAACTGGCTTTGCTCTCTACGCATCAAACTTGCATACACAACATGTTCACTATTGAGTTTTTTTCAATCATATAGTTGGCACTCGAATATAATTATGTTCGTCTTCATTCCAATCAATTCGGGTGTTTTGTTCGTTTGGCTGAACGACAATTGATTAAAGTGAGCGAGAATCATAATCTTGATCTGGGTGCTGACAATAGAAGTCTACATTTCAAATTTGGTTGCTCTAGCTCTTCTAGTCTCTGAAATCTAGTTGTTCATACAGACGGACGGACAGACGGTCAGACGGACAGACGGAAATGGCTCTATCGACTCGGCTGTTGATGCTGAACAAGAATATATATACTTTATATGGTCGGAAATAATTCCTTCTGCCTGTTACATACATTTACACGACTTTCGTATATCCTTTTTACTCTACGAGTAACGGGTATAATCATTAATTGACATCGAATTTCCCATGGTTTGACTTACCTGTTTATATAACCAGCGTTTACTTTCAGCCTGAAACTAATACGTATGGCAGCGACTTCGGTAAAGAGGTGTCGAAAATGAAGAAAGTGCCTAAGAAACCAAAGTCGATACAAGATGCCTTTAGGAAGGGCATTTTGTACCGACTTTGGTTTCTTCTGCAGTTCTTCATTTTCGTAGTGCTTGGTTTTTCTGGTTTGGTTTTTCTCCACAAAATTTACGTGTGATTATCACAAGATATAAGCACTAAATGATGTGAAGCAAACTAACTTCTGCTCGTCACGCTGATCAAGAATATACATACTTTAAGTTGTCGGTGATATTTCATTCAATGCGTTACAAACATCTGGACAATTTTAATATACCCTCTGCAAGGGGGTAAAAAAATAACGATTCTTATGTGAAAAAAGCTTAGGCGCACATATAAATTTCAATGGTTAATGTCGAATTTTGAAGCTCTTAATACTTGGTTAAGCCTCCCTTGGCCTCAATAACGCCGTACTTAAGTGTTTTAATGACATTATTTGATTGTAACTCTTTGATAGGGTTTTGCCAATTTTTTGTGATTCATCTGAACCGAATAGGTTAAGCTTTGATTCGTCGCTAAAATGTACGCTATTTCAAAATGATTTCGGCTTATTAACATGAAGTTTGGCGAACTGTAATCTCTTTTTCTTATTAACCATTGAAATGAATGTTTCACGCCGGGGTACTCGTCCATGATAGTGGATGAAAGGTTGCTTCAAAGGATTCCTGAATTTGAGTGCATTATTTCACAGTCGAAATTTTTGGGTTTTGCGCCACTGCAGCATCTATAGCCCGCTCCTGACGCAATGAAAATTTTTTCGGTGTTCCTGATCTCGTCTCTTGCTCTATATTTCCGTTATTTATGTAGTGTTTTTTATAATGTTTCGAACACTTTTATATGACCTCTCAACTATAGTTCCAATTTCGCGATACGACTGATGAAGATATCGCCATACGTGAAGATTTACGATCAATTTCCGGACTCTTAGAGAAATCTCCGAACCTCAGCCCATTTTGCCCAATCTGTGACGAAATTTAGTCCAATCCTTACTGGAAATGCATCATTGACCAATTAAAATGCTCTGAGAAACAAAATTGTGCAAAGAAATTTGAAGATTACCGTTAAGTTACCAAAGACAAGCCAAATACTAACCAGATGTGCCAAAACCTTTTTTTGACATACAAATCGTTCTTTTTATGCCCTTGTAGACGGTATATTAAAATTGTCGAGATGTTTGTAACGCATGGAAGAAAGCATCTCCGACCACATAAAGTATATATATTCTTGATCAGCATGACGAGCTGAGTTGATATAGCCATGTCCGTCTGTCCGTCTGTTTCTATGCTATCTCCTCCGTCAGTTTTAAAGCTATCTTAACCCAACTTTGCACGAAGTCTTTTGGTACAAATACGCAGCACATTTGTCGGAACCGGCAAGATCGGATGACTATAGCATATAGCTGCCATAGGAACCATCGGTCGAAAATATTGTTTTAGTGATAAAAACTTTTTTGTATTCAACGCAAACATCCCCAAACCTCGTATTTATAAGTTTTCTATGCTTTCACATAATTCAACCAAGTTTAATAGGACAACTATATAGTATAGCTGGCGTAGAAATTAGGTGAAGAAAATGAATATAGGAGGCCTTTTCAAAAATGTGTACATTTGGCCGAATGTACATATTTGTGTCAGTAGAATCAGGCTACTAATTTATATAAATCATACAAGCTACAAGGGTATAAAACCTTCGGTCGAGCCGAAGTTAGCTTTCCTCTATTTTTATACCCTTGCAAAGGGTATTATAATTTTGCCCAGAAGTTTGCAACGCATAGAAATATTCATTTCCGACCCCATAAACTATATATATTCTTGATCAAGGTGACGAGCTGAGTCGATTGAGATTTGTCCGTCCGTCTGTCTGTCCGTCTGTCTGTCTATCCGTCTGTCTGTCTGTCCGTCTGTCTTTCTGTCCGTCTGTTTCTACGCAAACTAGTCTCTCAGTTTTAAAGCTATCGAACTAAAATTTTGCACAGAGTCTTCTTTTTACTGCACGCTGCTAATATGTCGGAACCGACCGGATCGGATGACTATATCTTATAGCTGCCATAGGAACTATCGGTCAAAAAATGGGTCTTAGTGAGAAAAACTTATTTGTTTTCAATGTTAGCGGCCTTAAACTCGGCTACTATTAATATTATATGTATTCACACAGAGTTGCAAATTTTTTGAAAGTAAATCGTTCTTAAAGTCGGTGATTCTTAATATGAAACGCTTTCAAACTAATTTTAAAAAGTTGACCGAGATCGGGTGACTATATCTTATGGTTGCCATAGGACCGATCAGTCGGAAAATGAGTCTTAGTGAGAAAAACTTTTCTGTTTTAAATTTTATAATGGTTGGTTAGCGACCTTTCTAATTATTAGAATGTAGATGTTAGCTGGCTCTAGGTCGAGAAGAAAAACTCAGTGTTTTTGGTTTGTTTCCGATATATTTCGAATGCGCCTCGGCATCCGTCTTCAGGGACACTACAAAAACAATTTACCAATTATCACATTACTTCAAAAAACATTTTTTTCAATCAATTTATAACACGTCTGTACCGCTTGACGTGGAGTTCAGTACTAAATTATTGCCTATTGAGTAGATGTCTGTATATGTGGGCGCAGTTTTCAGTGTCAGTTTTGTAGTTTAGTCTCTTGTCTGTTGGCGTGTCAATTATATGTAGCATTTCAAGAGTAAAGCGCTTCCTGTAATTGCTCTCTTGTTGTAAAATTGTTGTTTCTTCAAAATTCGGTGAATGTCCGCTCTCCATACAGTGGGTTGCTAGTGCTGTTTTTTGATTTGTCGTTTGGTGTCGGAGCTTGTAATCCGATTAATGTTGTGAAATCCTTGTTTTAAGTTTAGACTTTGTTGTTCCAATGTAAAGTTTATTGCACCTGTTCTCTAAATCTCCATTGCATGGTATTTTATATATAACATTGCTTTTGTCGGCTTTTTCTATTTTGGATTTCGTCTTGTTGTACAAATTTTTCATTGTGTTTGTGGGTTTGTGGGCTATTTGTATGTTGTGTCTGTTGAAACATTCCGATTTTGCGAAGCGCTCTGAGAGTTTCGGAACGTATGTGAGGCACCTATATGATTTTGGTTGTTTGTCGTCTCTTGGTTTTATTGTCTTGTTTCTACCAATTAATGATTTTATAATCTTCATGGGGAAGTCATTATTCGTCAGTATTAGCTTAATTTCGGAAATGATGTCCTTATGGTAAATCTCGTCGCTTATGTTCAGCATCCTTTGAATACAGCTAGCAGCTGTATTTACTATCATATTTTTTGGGTGTTTGGAGTAGAAGTTTATTAATCGTCCTGATGCTGTGGGTTTCTTGTACCATTTAATTTTGAGTTTGTTTCCATGTCTGTTGATAGTGGAATCTAAATATGGAAGTTTTCCATCTATTTCTGTCTCGGTGGTGAATTTTAAATTTCTATGGAAAGAGTTTAGTGCTTTTAATGTCTCATGAGCCTCGGTTTCCTTGATAATGGCAAACAGATCGTCCACATATTTGGTTAGCAGTCTTGGTGGGTGCCTAAGTTTCTTCATTGTGTGGTCCAGAAGCTCTTCCATCACAATGTCTGCTATTACCGGGGATGCTGGGGAACCCATTGGCAGTCCTTTTAATTGGGTATATAGTTGGTTCTCGAACTTAAAATACCTATTTTCCAATATGCAAAATTTAACCATTTCCATAAACAATGGCTTCGGTATTTTGGTGTATTCTTCTATCGCAGTCCATTTTTTCCTAATGATTTCTAATGCCAAGTCTATGGGGATGCTCGGGAATAGAGATACTACGTCCCATATAGCCCACAAACCCACAAACACAATGAAAAATTTTTACAAGACGAAATCCAAAATAGAAAAAGCCGACAAAAGCAATGTTATATATAAAATACCATGCAATGGAGATTTAGAGAACAGGTGCAATAAACTTTACATTGGAACAACAAAGTCTAAACTTAAAACAAGGATTTCACAACATTAATCGGATTACAAGCTCCGACACCAAACGACAAATCAAAAAACAGCACTAGCAACTTACTGTATGGAGAGCGGACATTCACCGAATTTTGAAGGAACAACAATTTTACAACAAGAGAGCAATTACAGGAAGCGCTTTACTCTTGAAATGCTACATATAATTGACACGCCAACAGACAAGAGACTAAACTACAAAACTGACACTGAAAACTGCGCCCACATATACAGACATCTACTCAATAGGCAATAATTTAGTACTGAACTCCACGTCAAGCGGTACAGACGTGTTATAAATTGATTGAAAAAAATGTTTTTTGAAGTAATGTGATAATTGGTAAATTGTTTTTGTAGTGTCCCTGAAGACGGATGCCGAGGCGCATTCGAAATATATCGGAAACAAACCAAAACGAGAGCGTAAGTTAAAGTCGGCTCTAACCGACTTCGATATACCCGTTACTCATGGAAACAAATGTTTAATAGCCTTCCTGTATGCCTGAGGTGGGTCAGCCGAAAAGTATGCAACATTTTTTTAACTCGGCTATTTATCATCCGATCTTGATGAAAATTTCAGGGCTTATAGATTTTGCGAATATAAATGTACATTTTAAATTTGAGATCGATATCTCAAAAATTGTGGGAGATATTCAACATTTTTTATTGTGGGGGCGGGGGTGGGCGTGGCAAAAATTTGAAATAAACTTGATCTGCGTGCAGACAATAGGAGTCTACATTTCAAAATTGGTTGCTCTAGCTCTTCTAGTCTCTGAGATCTAGGTGTTCATACAGACAGACGGACGGACGGACAGACGGACAGACGGACAGACGGTCAGACGGTCAGACGGACAGACGGACATGGCTATATCGAATCGGCTGTTGATGCTGATCAAGAATATATATACTTTATATGGTCGGAAATGATTCCTTCTGCCTGTTACATACATTTGCACGACTTTAGTATACCCTTTTACTCTACGAGTAACGGGTATAAACACTGAGTTTTTCTTCTCGACCTAGAGCCAGCTAACATCTACATTCTTAAATTTTATCTTTTATAAGCTCGGCGATTGTTAATTTGATATGTTTTCAAAAAGATTCCGCGAAATTTGGTCGAAATCAGATGTTTATCTGTCGGAAAATGGGTTTTAGTTAAAAATTTTTTTTGATTTTCATGTAATCGTTCTTAAACTCGGACATTTCAAAAACAGCATTTGCAAGGGTATAAAAACTTCGGCACAGACGAAGTTCGCTTGGCCTTCTCATTTTTAGTTATTATCAATTTGAAACTAAACTATAAGGAAAATGAAATATTTTTTTTTGGAAAATGAAATTAAATGTTGAACAATTAATGTAAACAAAGATATTTAGCAACAAACTTTGAAAATGAAGGTGTCCCAAAACTTTATTGACTCACTGTAGATGGGCATTTCCAAAAAAAAGGTCCACCGAGGCCAAAAATATAAAAGTGGTTAAAAACAAGGCTGCAAACCTGTAAAATTTTGGTTAAGGTTCGGTCCGGAGGTTTGAACCCGTCGTAAAGTCTAAGGTTCGGTTCGCGGACCGGTTCCTGTATTAATCGAACACAAGGTTTTGGTTTGAGTCTGGTTTCATAGATTGTTAAATAGTTGACCGATTTTCGCCATTTTCACAGGTGCTTTAAAAAGTCTTTCATAAGTGCCTGGTCTATGAATTTTGGAAGCCTCACCAACTAAGTACATACCACGGCAGCAATTTGTGGAATTTCTGACCCCATTTGAGTCCTCTGTCTGATTAAAATAGTCATATATGATACTTCTGTCGGGAGAATATGGTGCCCAAGCCGAGAATATAGCCCGTTTTTCTCATCATTTTTGACTCCATTTCGAGTCATATTTCCAATCATTTGCGAGTCTTTTTCTAGTCGTATTTCAATAAATCACGTTTTGAGCATATATCCTTGATTCATTTTAGAGTCTTCTTCGTGAATTTAATCTCTTTAATCTTCAAAAGAGCTCAAAAAGGACTCATCAGGGCGATTCTTGTTAAAATGATCTTCCCAATTTGCTTTGCTTGCCCCTTTTGCGAGTATACTTATGTTTTTCTTTCTTCTCGAAATCCCAATACGGATTAGATTTCTAAAAAGCATTTTTAAGTATCAACTGATGCGATTCTGAACTATACTATAAAATAGTTTTTCGGTCATAATATTGAGAAAACTAGAAAAGGTCTTAAGAAATCGACTTAAATGATTGTGTGAACCGAACCATTTTTTTTGTATACAGGGGCTCGGTTCGGGTTGAGGTTCGGGGCTCAAATATTTGAAGGGTTCGGTTTTTGGTCCGGTTCGAGGAACCTGGAAAACTGGAACCGAACCGGTTCTTTGGGGATCGGTTCAGGACTGGTTTGCAGCGTTGGTTAAAAACACTGTTTTATCAAATTATTATGGGGAAGCAGTCAAATTAAACAAATGTAAGCTAATCTCACATATATTCATAACCCATTTAACCCGGCTTTACTGTCGCGCTGGAGCCATTTTTCTAATTTGAACATTAATATTGCTTATTTTTTTTAGATAAAAGTGCCTAAGGATTTCTTTTACTTTTGCTATCTAAAATTTTTCTGAGGGAACCATGAGAAACTATGTGATTGCAATAAACTTTCAGTTTTACCTTCGCATTATAATGGAAATCACATAAATATAATGATGGAAAAATTGTCACGTTCGACATGTCACGAGTTGACAGAAATAAATATTTATTTAAAAAAAAGGATAGAAGATTTCCAAATCAAATAAAATACATTTCAAAGAACTATTCAATCATAAGATATTAAAACTATTTGGGCTTAGTTATTGTGTCTGGATTCGTTAAACTTTGTCTTTATATAGCTGCAGTCGAAAACAACTTCTATCTTTGTCACGCTCGAATCGCTTCCTATTTTGCCATTATGTTGGAAACCGAATTTCACTGGATATACACTTTAGCAATAATTAAAGTGCTTGCTAAGAGCTATATTATAGGTAAAAACGAATTGAAAATTTTTTTTATTTTGACTTTTTTTAATTTATAATGTGTAGAACAGAATACAATTGCCCTATACATTATTTTTCCTAATTTTCTACATTCTTCAAATATATTACCATTCGCCCCAAACACTATGAGTAATTTTTCTAATTGTACTATGTTTTTCTCGGATGAAAATGTACATTTCCAGTGGAATCACCAAATTTGAAAATTTACATATAATTGCTACGCAAATATAAAAAAATCTTTTTAAAAATCCAAATTTTTTTATATTTCGTACAAATGTCTGGTAAAGTCTGATTGGAAATGCCCATAAGCGAAACAAACGAGGATTCAAAATAACCTACTTTTTTACGAGCTCCATTATAAATTCTTGCGCCAACCACCTTACTCGCCGAAGTTATTACCCAACAAAACGCATTCGTTTCCTAAAGTAAAGTCTTTGTGAAAAATTTTTAGATCATACGATTAATAGTTTAAAAAAAAGTCTCAAACATGCTTCTTCATGGCGGTTACTTATTAATCCACTCTCGCATAAATCGAAATGTGTAGTCAAAAGCTCGCAAAGCTTTCAGAGATAAATGTTCGCGGCCAGAGAAGTGTCATCATGACTATCATTTTTACACACTTGCAAAGGGTACATTAATTTTGTCCAGAAGTTTGCAAAGCATTAATATGTTAAATTCCGACCCCACGAAGTATAAATATTTTCGATTAAAACGACGAGATAAGTCGATTGAGCTTTGTCTATCCGTTCATCTATCTGTTGCCATGAAAACTAGTTTCTTAGTTTTACAGCTACCAAACTAAAACTTTAATTTGTTCATTTGATATATAGATATGAGAAAATAAATGTAAATTTAATATTTGAAATTGACATCTTAAAAATTGTAGAAGTTATTCAACATTTTATTGAGGGAAGGGAGAAGGCGTTGCAAAAATTTTAAACAAACTTGATCTGCGACAGACAATAGGAGTCTACATTTAAAATTTGGTTTCGCTAGCTTTTCTAGTCTCTGAGATCGAGGTATTCATACAAACAAACAGACAGACGGACACAGCTATATCGACTCTACTGTTGATGCTGATCATTAATATATATATTGACTTTATGGGGTCGGAAATGAATATTTCTGTGCGTTGCAAACTTTTGGCCAAAATTAATATACCCTTCGCAAGGGTATAGAAAGCTCTGCTGAGCTGTGTATGTACATAAAATCCAGTTCTGTCAGCTGAACGCAAATTATAGATCAGTCAAATTAACGATTCGGCATCGTAACGTACACTAAACGCATAGCAAAATGTCGAATATTGTACTTTATGGTATCGATTTCAGTCCATGTGTAAGGGCTGCCAAACTGACCCTCAAAGCCCTTGGAGTGGAGTATGAGTACAAGGAGGTTAACCTAGGTGGCGGCGAGCATTTAAGCGAGAAGTATCTAAAAATGAATCCACAGCACACCGTGCCTATACTAGACGATAATGGCACAATTATCTGGGACTCCCATGCTGTGATCACCTATCTAATCGACAAATATGCCAAATCGGATGAACTCTATCCCAAGGATCTGGCCAAACGTGCTGTCATCAATCAACGATTGTTCTTCGATGCGGGTGTATTGTTCCCCGTATTGGGCAATGTAAGTGCTTCGTTCTGGCGCAAGGGAACTACTGTAGTGCCGCAGGAGAAGTTGGACGCTATGCACGGAGCTCTCGAGATGACTGAAACGTTTTTGAGCCAGAACACCTATATTGTGGGCGAATCGTTGACTGTCGCAGATCTAAGCTGTGCCGCTACCATTACTTGCATGCCCCTTGCAGTAGATATGGACCCAGCAAAGTATCCCAAGGTCACCGCCTGGTTGGAACGCCTCAAAACGGAGTTACCCTACTTCGAGAAGATCAACAATGTGCCAGCTAAAAACTATTGTGATTTTCTGAGAAGTAAGTGGACTCAATTGGGAGATTAGACAGTGATGAAAATGTACAAATGAATGTATAAATAAAATACCGTTTTTTGAGCCAGATCTTTGCTTGCAGTTTTTACTCCCACAAACATCTTATCTGATGCAAAGCTAACCTCGTCTGTGCCGAAGCTGTAGTAAACTTGGAAATGCTCGTTCCAAGAGATCTTTCCGATAGGACACACAATATATAGAAAACAAAACAAACAAGTGAGAAAGTCGGTCAAGCCCGACTATAACATACTCTGTAGCAGTTCATTTGCTCCCGACTATAATATTATAATCCATCCAAGGAGACAAGCGGTTATCGTGCAATATTTATACCCTTGCGAAGGCTATTATAACACAGTGGAACACTCAAAATTGCCTGGGAACGGGACCAATAAATTATAGAACTAGAGGCATCAGGGAGCAACACTTCATACGCAGTTTTTCTTGATCACGTCAAGTTCGCGTTTAATGAGCACATTTATACTAGCAACACACAGCTACAACATCTGTTGCTGGTTAAAAAAAGGTGAGAGCTAAAATTTTGGAAAATTCACCAAAGATGAATTGAGTCACCACAATTGTTATATTAAATTCCCGCCTCCAATGGACAAGCGGTTAGTACCCCGCCCATAGAGGTCTAACTTAGCAAATGGAATCAATGGAAAACCACTCTATAGAATTTTGTAAGATTTTAAATATATTGAGATGCTGACCAATAACCAGTAACATGCATCGAAAAACCGCGATAGTGGGTACCACATTTTACATTATCGAGTCCATATTGGCCATAAACTAGAGATAAAAATAGACCGAACTGCGTTTTCAGTTTTACCAACGAAGCATTGGTTAATATATTTAAAGTCTTACAAAATTCTATCGAGTGGTTTTCCATTGATTCCATTTTCTAAGTTAGACCTCTATGTATCTATATGTCGATACCGACCGGATCGGATGACTATATCTTAAAGCTGCCATAGGAACCATCGGTCGAAAAATGGGTCTTAGTGAGAAAAACTTTTTTGTTTTCAATGCTCATAAGACTCGGCCACTATTAATATTATATGCTTTCAAACAGATTTGCTAATATTGATTAAAATCGGATAACTATATCTTATAGCTGCCATAGAACCGATCGGTCGGAAAATGGGTCTTATTTTCAAGTATTTCGTTCTTAAGGTCAACAATATTAACAATATATATATAATGTGGAGGGTATATTAAAATTGTCCAGATGTTTGTAACGCATAGAAAAAGCATCTCCGACCACATTAAGTATTTATATTCTTGATCAGCATGACGAGCTGTGTTGATATAGCCATGTCCGTCAGTCCGTTTCTATGCTATCTCCTCCGTCAGTTTTAAAGCTATCGTCACCAGTCTTCGCACGAAGTCATTTGGTACAAAAACGCTGCACATTTGTCGGAACCGGCCGGATCGGATGACTATAGCATATAGCTGCCTTTCCTATGGTCAGAATCGGTCGAAAAACTAGTTTTAGTGAGAAAAACTATTTTGTCTTTCAATGCAAACGTCCCCAAGCCTCGTATTTATGAGTTTTCTAGGCTTCCACACAATTCCACCAAGTATGATGAAAATCGGTCAACTATATAGTATATCTGCCATACAAAATATAGTTCTGAAAGAAAGTCTTAGTAGGAAAAACTTTTTTGTTTACAGTGCTATCGCTCCCAAACATGTTATTGATCAGTATTATATGCTACCACACAGTTCTGCCAAGTTTAATCCAAATCGGACGACTATAGCATATAGCTACCATAGGAACGATCGGTCGAAAAAGTAGTTCTAGTGAGAAAAACTTTTTTGGTTGCAATGGTAGCGTCTTTTTACTTTCCAATTCTAAATATTAATCAGTTTCCAGACAATTCCACACAAGTTTGGTAAAAATCGGATGAATATATCGTATTGCTGCCATATAACAAACTGTCAAGCAAATGATCAAAGTAGTGGCTCAGCTAAGAATGTTCGACGAAAATCATTTAAAACCTTATTTTTATAAATTATACATACAACCTACAAGGGTGTATAAACTTCTGTCGAGCCGAATTTAGCTTTCCTCTATTTTTTATATTTTAAAATCCAAAATTATATGATAGGTTAGGTTGCAATGGTAAAAGCGGTGAAGCTTCTTCACCTACGCATAAAAAAAGGCCTGTTGTGAAATCATATAACCCCTAAATTTTTTACTTTTAGACAGTAAAGGGTGGGTCTTCCCTTTTGAACCACTTAGAAAGTAGCACAAACTTGAGTAACAAAGCAATCTCTATTTCAGAGATGGCTAAAATGCTGACCAAAGTTGGCGAATCGTCTCCTATTGAGCGCTGGACAGTAGCAGAGAAGATGCTGAACGCTTTCTTCTTCATCAACTGAGCAACAGCTTCTACAGTAGTCGTTATGGTTGATACCAAGTCTCGCGGCATGCCTGCCGATGAGACAGTGTCCTGTGAGAATTCCTACGAGTAGGGTGGCGTTCTGCCTGCCTAGACGTAACGGCGTTAAGGTTCTTTTGAAGTTAAGAATGGGCCAAGATAGCCTAGAGATTTCACAGGTGTGGATTGATCTCCATCGGCTTGTGGCCATCTTGTAGGTAGTTTCCCTTATTTTTAATTTACATGTCGCATGTGCTCCTATCCAGTAAGAGCTGGGCGGTAGTGCCAACTCTAGCGAGCCTGTCGGCTATTTCGTTGCCTTTAAAGTGGGCGGTGTCCAGGCACCCACATAAGACGTATTTTAAAGTGCTGAGCCATCTCATTCAGAGATTTGCGGCACTCAGTAAGTGTTTTAGTATTGTTCGTATTACCGTCAAGAGCTTTTAAATGCAGCTCTGACTGTCCTTCCTTGACCTCGTAGATGGTTGGTAGCCTCCTGGATAGCTACAACCTCTGCCTAAAAAACGCTGCAATTGTCGAGAAGACGAAAGGAGATTTCTATACCTAGGTCTAAACTGAAAACTCCGCCTCCCACCTGGCTTTCCAATTTTAAGCCATCTGTGTAGATGCTGATGGCGTTTGGTTTTGCCATGGCGGAGCGAGTTCCAATCCAAACGACTTGGTATTATGACCT
>JBAMBO010000855.1:0-21519 GCA_037044535.1 Lordiphosa magnipectinata | reverse complement strand
GTGTTTTGAATCTTAACTTATTCTAAGGAAATTAAATAATATGACTTCAGGTGTATATGTTGATGATAGATATAGGTTGCGAGCCCGTGGAGCGTCGCAATTGTCCATGATATCCTCCAAGGACTTGGACCACAAGTGCGCGCGCCGTCAATCGATATTTAGCCAGCTGATCAATCACGATATCGTTATCAATATCGCGCGCTCTGCCACGATCAGCTGCGCTCGCTGCCACGATCAGCTGCGCTCGCTGCCACGATCAGCTGCTCTAGCTGCCACCGTCTGCTGCGCCCAGCAGCCTATAAAAGCAGAGCATTAACGTGCATGACAAGTCTCTTAGTCCCCGGCTCCGGTCGACTCAACATCTTGGAATAGCAGATCAACCAAAGTCATCACTAGTGCGGTTTTCGAATCGGCATATGTGTCTGGACGGGATTTCCAGTCGAATAGCACCGTCGCTTGCCCGTCCGACTCCCGCACCGCGGTTTCCGAATCTGCGGTGGGCGAGAAACGGGGTGTGCAGTTTCCGAATCGGCACCCTGGCTGTGTCCACCAAGATTGACGCACTGCATCCGGTAGGGTACAGCCACGAAGCCCGCGGGTGGGCCCGTTCCAACACAGCAAGGCTTGGAACAACTTTCCGCTCACTAGGGTGGCACGCCCGGCCCGATCCTCCAAGAGCGGCGACTGTATCCGTTATAGAAGCACCACGGCACACGGGGGGGACCAAGATTCTCTGAGAGAAGCTTCAATAAATTAAGCGAATACCCACAAACAAGCCGGTGTGGGCGGGAGAACAATTTCAGCAATTTTTGAAATGCTTGTAGATGTATAATGAAACAATATTATCAGATTTAGGTGTTTACACCATTGGAGCTATAGAAACCAAGATAATCGCTGAAAACTGATTTTCGTGACCTTCGACCTTGAATAACTAACGCCAGCTTATCTCAAATTCCGAGGTGAAACCCTTATTTGACTGGACTATGCTAGTCGCCAAATTAGTTGTACCGTAAAAGAATAATAGGATCAAAACAAACCAAAAGAATTCTCATGATCAAGAATTTGGAACGTTGAAAAACATATGCAACCGCGATCCATCAAACAAAATTTAAACCCAAAACAAAACTTAAAAAGTCATTAATGATCATTGACGGTAAATCAACAGCAATTCTCAGGCACTGCTCCATATTTCTTTGTTTATGTTTTACTTTTATGACATTTTGGGAATTGCACTATTTTATTGGACACTGGTCTTAATCAAAACAAATCCCCGTCATTAGCAGTAACCCATCTTCTGACTTCTCGAAGGCCTTCGTGGTTCTCTTGATGTTGTTGTTGTTGCTAAAGGTTTTAAATTAGAGGGTAAATTTGTTCTGCACACCAGCAATTCGGTACAATGTTATAATTTTACGTGTTTTTCTTTGCTTTTCTTCATGAGGGCTTTTGGCGTATTTTTATTTTATGCTTTAGACATTTTCGTTACGATTTACTCAGAGAACTGAACCAAAACAAGTTAAGCTGAATTTTCACAGGTCTTCAGGTTGACCTGGCTGATCAGAGACGTCTATGTAATCCTTATCTACATCCCTTTCTCACTGACCAGACCCAGATTCTATTCTTTGACCCGATGACACGCGAACAGTGCTCGCTGCTCGACTAGGTCTTACAGCTGTTTGATATCCACTGCTTGGGAGCCTGGCTTGACGTTGACTTTTTCTGTTCTTCTAATTTGAGGGAGTGCAATAAAAACACTTGGCTGAGCGAAGCTGCGCTGCCTCTGCCACTGGCTTGCCAATTTGGATTAATATGGACAAATATGAAAGGTCCATGACAATCCTGCCAATCTTATAGCCTGATTCCGTTGACACATATGTGTACATTCGGCTAAATGTACATTTTTTTGACAAGGCCTCCTATATTCCCAATTTTCTACAAGTTGACAATATTTTTTTATTCGCCCCTAGCACTATGAGTATTTTTCATAAACGTACTAGACTTTTTATACTCTGTAGCAAAGGTACACAGAGTATATTAAGTTTGTGCAAAAGTATGTAACAGGGAGAAGGAATCATTTCCGACCCTATAAAGTATATATATTCCTGATCAGCATCAACAGCCGAGTCGATATAGCCATGTCCGTCGGTCCGTCTGTCCGTCTGTATGATCGAAGATATCTCAGAGATGTTAAGAGATAGAGGTTTGACATGTACGGGACATATATTTCTTATTCTTGCAGGCAAATCAAGTTTATTTTCAATTTTTGCCATGCCCCCTCCTGCCCCCGCAATTTGGAAAAAACGTCATATCTCCCACAGTTTTGATGATGGATTGTATATACCTTCTAGAGATATCTATGAATGAAAATTATTTATCGATTTGCTGAAGGAATGATAACGATCGGATGAACGATACTCAAGTTATGAGCAAAAAACGGCCAGCGAACACAGTGTGTTTGATAGACAATTTATCAAAAATACAAAATCAGATATTTTAAGACTTTAAAAGTTCCAATATCCCCTTAGCTTATATTTAAGTTATCAATGTAGGCAGATACTTTTTCAAAGCTGTCAATCAAATAATGTTGGTATTTCATACATATTGCAATAAGGCTTCGCAGGGGCCTCAACCGCATTATACTAGTCTGTATCCTCCTCAGTCGCTCCAGTCTGCGCAGTTCTATAAGGGCTGCAAAAGTACTAGTGGGATCCCAGAACAGTTCGCTTGGATCCATCTAGTCGCAGATGTTATTTGTGAACGAATAAACTTAACTGGCTACTACAATAAAACATAAAATGAACAGTAACAATTAAACTAAAATAAAAAGTCCCGAAGTAATTGTTTAACGGTAACATTGTTGCTGCTAGAATCGAACCGCAAGCCAACTGGAAGCCGATTGTATGTAAGAAGTGCTCTTGATATTGGATCATTAAGGGCATAGTTGGTCCTATGAGTCCCCACTCTAAATGGAACCATGGCACGTAAAGACCTGGGCTGAACATTATATGGAATTTTGCCAGGCAGTGTAGAACAATTAATATTGCCGACTATAATGTCATTTAAAAATATTAAGGATGCAATTGTCCTTCTATCCCCAAGGGTAGAAATATGCATGAGGCGACATCTACTCAAATACGGTGGCAAAAGCTCTGAAAAATGTAAATTGACAAGTGCAAATTTGAGGAATCGTTTCTGCAGGCGCTTCAGGCTGTTCACATGAACGGCAGCGGAAGGATTCCAGATGAGCGAAGCATATTCAATCCTAGAACGCACTAAGGCAGAGTACAGGCTTAGCCGTGTATAAGGATAATTGAACTGTTTAGAATTGCGCTTTACAAAGCCGAGCATTGAATAAGCTTTGGGGAGGATATAATTTAGATGCCCAGAAAACTGAAATTTAGAGTCAAAAACCACCTCTAAGTCCAAGGCTTCAAATTGACGACGCAAAGCGTGATGAGCAATGGAATACGAGGCTAGAATCGGCAGCTCGCGTTTTCCAAATGTATCATAAAAGCACTTTGAAAAGTTAAGAGGCAGTAAATTCCGGGCGCACCAGTCGGCAACAGAATTCAGATCACATTGAAGCGGTTCGAAGCGATAGACGGTGTTACCCTTGAAAGGGTGAAGAGCTATAAATACCTAGGAGAACTAGTGACTCACAATATGTCATTTAAAGCTCACCTCTGCGAGAAACTGAAAGATGCAAAAGTGGCCCTAAACGCGTCATGGAAAACTCTGCTTAGTAGGAAAAAAGTCAAGAAAAGCACAAAATACGCAGTCTTCCAAGCGGCTGTACGTTCAATCCTGTGCTATGGATCGCAAGTATGGGGCCACTCATCCTATGAATATGTCGAGCGCCTCCTCACCTTCTTCATCAAAAAAGAATTTAGGCTCCCCTCAACTTCCCCATATAACGCAATATTTATAGAAACTGGTCTGCCCTCGCTGTTCACGTACACTCTGCATACCCATTTCAACTACGTAAACAAAATAATGAACATGGATAGCACAAGATTGCCGAAGATCATAGCTAGGCAACTTCAGGGCGAAAGATCCCAGTTCTTTGAAATATGGTCTAACATCGCTAACGAGTGCTGCGTCAGTATCGACCTTGAACACCATCTACTGTGGCAACAAGCCCACGCAGAAATCATCTACAAAATCTGCGAAGTAGTAAGGGACGGATTTATTGCGCAAACAAAAAGGAGCACAGAGAGGACTCTGTATAAGTCCCTGGATCTCAACCTCGGAGCAAAAAATTACTTCAATAACAGTCTAGGAGTGGAGAGGATAATCGCTATTTTCCGGGCGAGATGTGAAACTCTAAGCCTCAATTTTCCACCACACAGGAGTAAAACTCGGCAAAATTTTACCCTCTGCAATATGTGTGCCAAGGAAGATGTGGCTCACTTTGTCGGCTCACTGCCCCATCTTAAAGGAGGTACACATGTTGCACGTACGCTGATCGGAAAACGAACTTCACGATTTGCTCAACGGAGTAAATTGAATAGCCCTTGCAGCGTTCATCAAAGACGATTTGCAATACCGCAACAGCAACATAAGCGAATTGTTTTAGGCCCTACCTATAACAGGCATCATTCAGCAGCTACATTATGCTAATTTCAACGGACGGTTTTTATATAACCATGTTGAAAACAATAAAGAATAAATTAGACTGAAAAACTTTTTGTATACCTTAATTACTTTTTACAATTGTAATCAAGTTAGCCAGCTATAGTTTAAGATTAACTTGCACAGTATTATAAATAAAAACCACACTACTACTACTACTTGAAGCGTTTCAGAATCTCTAAGGCTTTTCAAATCATCAGCATACATTAGATAATGCGATTTAATTAGGCAACCGATGTCATTAATGAATAGCGTAAATAGCAACGGACCCAGTACACTCCTTTGAGGGAGGCCAGATGTTGATACGTAGGGACTTGAATGATTGCCATTAATGAGGACTTGATACGATCGGCCATCAAGATAAGATTCAATCCAATTGAGGATGGAAGAATGAAAGCCAAGCTTAGAGAGCTTAGATAAAAGGGCACTATGACAGACTTTGTCAAATGCTTTAGAGAAGTCTGTGCAGACTGCATCGACTTGACAACGATTTTCAAATGCAGAAATGCAAATATTGCCAAATACTGTTAGATTCGTAACCGTGGAACGGCCCGGAATAAAACCATGCTGATTGGGATCCATGTGAGAATTTAAATATATATTGCTAAGCTTTGCAATTGGCCTATAATTAGAGACATCGCTTTTTGAATCCTTTGTGTGAATAGGAATAACTGAGGCTACTTTCCACTTATTTCAAAATTGCCCAAGTGCAAGGGATTTAGAAAACATCATAGTGAGAGGCTCACAGAGCTCGCCAATGCAATTCTTGAGAAGAAAAGAAGAAATTCCATCACTATCTGGCTTAAATGAGTCATCAAAGTCATTGATTGCTTCCAAAGCGTCATCTTCCGATATGGGAATGATGCCGACATTAAGAATCGAAGGAATGGAATCAAGAGTAAATTGGTCATCCCAGACGCTCTTTGGCTCTAAATTGGCGATCAAAAAGGCAGCAAACAGATTCACTATTCCATCATACGTATTTGATGACAGTGAACCAAAGCTCATATGGAGTGGAATGGAAGATGTAGACCTTTTCGAGATTATGAAACTCCAACATGACTTTGGATTAGTTTTTAATCGATTTTCGACCTTCGATATATACTGCATGTATAACAAGAAAGAAAGTCGGTCAAGCCCGACTGTAACATACTCTGTACCCTTAACGTCGCAGCTCGCATTTGCTCACGAGTTATACGCGCTCATCTCTAAGTCTCACTCACTAAGATTGCCGTTCAATAGAATGCTGTGGTGATGGGTGGGGGGTGTTTACTGGCCGTTTTTTGTTCATAACTTGAGTATCAATGTATCTCTAGAAGGTACGAACGATCTATCTTCAAAACTGTAGGAGATATGACGTTTTTTCCAAATTGCGGGGGCGGGATGGGGCGTGGCGAAAATTGAAAATAAAATTGATCTGCCTGCAAGTATAAGAAATATATGCCCCATACATGTCAAACCTCTATCTCTTACCATCTCTGAGATCTCTTCGTTCATACGGACGGACGGACAGACAGACAGACGGACAGACGGACATGGCTATATCGAATCGGCTGTTGATGCTGATCAAGAATATATATACTTTATAGGGTCGGAAACGATTCCTTCTCCCTGTTACATACTTTTGCACAAACTTAATATACTATATGTACCTTCGGTACAGAGTATAAAAACTTATTTAAAAACTCGAACTCACGTTTATGCAGCCAATATTTTTTGCCATCTGCGGGATCATTGCTATAAGTAAAGCGTTTGTAAAACTTATTTCGAAGATTTTTCAATTTTTGTAACCCTTTTGTGTACCAAGGAAGTTTGTACGAACCATGCTTCTTTTTCTGAGCATTTTCATTGCCGATATTCAGAACAACATTAATAAAGCTATCATAACACGTCTCCAAATTAGCATGTGAGAGGTCAGAAATGGTCCATCACGTCGAGATTTTTAGTAATTTGAGCTTAAAGATACAAAAAATTATTATTTGACTCTTTTTATACGCTTTTTGTGGAGAACCTATACTTCTTTTGTTTGGACTTTCTTTGATATTAGCGAAAGAACTACTTCTTAACTTTGAAATAAACTATCCCAAACATTTCTACGATTTTTACCAATGAAGATATACTGTTTTTAGTAATTGTATTCGAGTTCACAAAAACCCAATATATTGTAGCTGCTTTGTTGAAAATTTTCATTGAAATTCTATACAAATTACTAGCCAGTTGTACTGTTTCTGCAAAGCATACTTTTGTGCAGTGGACAGCTTAGTAATTTTATTATTATCGAGACTATGTATTCAGAACCGTACAATTCTTTGGGATAGTTTATTTTAAAGTAAAGAAATAGTAAAGTTAAAGTAAAATTGGCTCAAACAGCACCTCCAGGAGGGGAGGGCCAGGGCCAAGCTTCTCTCAATCTCTTGGCGTGTGTGCTTATAATTTTTCGCACAAGAGAAAGGGACCTACAGTTTAACGCTACTTACTTCACAGCTGGCGCCACAGTAGCTGGTGAAGGTGATCGGGTGTGTTAAAGCTTTTTTCTAAAGAAAGAAAAAACTTTTTCTATTAGATGGTCCGAGGCGGGATCGAACCCACAACCTCCCGCACCAGCCGCCACACATACGACTGGTACGCCACGCCCGACCGAAAGAAATAGTAATTTACGATAATTTTAAAAAAAAGTCAAAACAAAAGTATTGGTTATATACATATTGCAACTTTAAGCTCAAATTACTAAAAATCTCGATGTGATGGACCATTTCTGAAAACAGATTCCTGTTCAGCACACGAAAATCATACAGAAGCAACACAAACCCTTCAATATACTGGACCTTGTTGCCTAGTGTTATTTAAAAAAAAAAAAAAATTGTATGGTTCTACCGCGATTTAAACTCGGGTCGCTAGATTCAATGTCGATGAAATATTTACTTATACATGTAACATGAAATATTAAATTTATTTGTTCGACACTTGTTGAGAGGCGAACCGAAAAGTGAATTCCGGTCCCAATTTTTCACTGTGTAATATTTGCGTGGTTGGCGAGGCCAACCAAAAAACTGTATTTGTATGTAACTTAAATTGCTGCAGCTGCTATGTTTTCGTTGCTTCCCTTTTGCTTATTGGAAATGTACCGCTACTTCAGCCTGCTTACAGCTATTCGCTGGCTGATCGCAGCCGGCTACATATTTTGCCTTTGCTTTGTAAATTAGTTTTAGTTCACATGTGAAGCTGAGCAGAAGCAGAAAATTAGAATTTGGACTATTGGCGTGTGTGGAGCACGAATGTAAGTTAAGTTATACCCAAAGAGGAATGTAATGAATTTAAATGAAATATTAAAGATTTCAGCAACTTGAACGATCAATCAACATAAATCAAAGGAGCGTTTTTATTTTGGTTGGTGGCTCGAAGTACCTGCCTTTAACACGCAACCGGCACAGGTCCAGTGCCAACATTCTGAAATATTCTCCATTCGGAAATATCTCCGGCTTACCAGCGTAAAATATTCACTTCATTTGGTTTTTTGGAATATTTTCCGCTGGGCTGTGTGATATAATAGGCGGAGACATCTGTAAAGCGTAAACTCGGAGACTCAAAGTGATACGTGAAACGTGGTCCGACGTGCTGGACTCACAGTTATACGCAGTCGCCATAACCTCAATCGATATTAGCTTGGGGCTGCAGCAAGATGCCTGATGATTAGGACTTGAATGCAAGTGCGAAAGAGATGACCAGAGGCGCTCAAACCAGTGGAACTGTAAGCACGCTTGTGACAGCATGGTCAACCGGGCAGGTTAACGGATCGCCTGCTCCCGTTGAAGCACAAGGTGTAGTCGCCGGTAATGAAACGGAAGGTCATGGTCTTCCGCCTACGTCGTCTATGGGTGGTAGCACTGGAGCTACCTCAACGCCAATTCATCAGCGAACCGTGCCAGGGGCACATTTTGATAGATCTCTGTACGACACAGTAATCGGAAAACACTCATTGGGTGCAACGATAGCCGCAGCACCACTAAGTTTGCCATTTCATGCAAACACGGCGGTGTTTAATCACGGAGCGGTAACGCTCACAACTACAAGTGCTGGCATGGCTCACAGTGCCACTGGAGCCGGCACTTTGAATGGATCGATACCGATGGGACAGGTGCCGCTACAACAATTTGCAGGCGCCCACCCACATAACGCCCAGCCAGGGGCAAGGGCACTGACATCTGCTCAAATCAGTGCCAGGCATGTCATCAGCAGAGATCTGCCCGTCTTCACGGGCAAACCAGAGGAGTGGTTGTTATTTATTAGCAACTACGAGCAGTCTACAGAGCGATGTGGGTTCAGTAATGAGGAGAACCTCATCAGATTGCAGAAGTGCCTAAAGGGACAGGCCTTAGAAGCGGTACGAGGAAAGCTTATGATTCCAGCTACCGTGCCGTATGCAATTGGCACTTTGCGTATGCTCTATGGCCGCTCTGAAATTGTGCATGCGTCGCTACAGAGAAAGCTCAGAGAAGAGCCGCCGATCAAGGCAGACAATTTGGACACAGTTATCCGGATGGCTCTAGCGGTTCAGAATTATTGCGCGACGATGGCTGCTATTGGTCTGTATGATTATCTTCATGATCCAGTCCTGTTAAACGAACTCGTGGCTAAGATGCCCAGCAACATGAAATTGGATTGGGGCCGGCATCGATTGTCAAATGATGGCGTCAATTTGGCCACCTTTGACAACTGGTTGTTCAACGAGGCGATGTGCGCAACTATGGTCACTCCGTACGAGATAGCAAGGGATGACAACGAGAAGAGGAGCTCGGCCAGAAACACAAAAGAGCGAGTTTTTGTACATGAGGCAGTCAATGGCCATAAGGATTCTCGCCAGCAAAGTCAACAAGAATCTGATGTTTCATGCCCAAAGTGTGCTGGCACACACCCACTGTCAGAATGCGATGACTTTCGAGCTTTGGGCACGAAACGGCGGTGGGACTTTATAAAGGATAGGCGACTCTGCTTCTGCTGTTTTAGGCGACATGTTGTGCGGCAATGCAGATCAAAGAAAGTATGCAGCGTGGATGGCTGCAAAGCGACACACAACGCCCTGCTTCACACGGCTACCACGCAGAGTGGCCATGCAGATTATTCGCGTCAGGGCAACGCCAAGACCAATCATGAGGAGTCAGCTGTTATGTATCATGGCAGATCCACAACCAAGGCGCTGTTTAGATATGTACCGATTGTGCTCCATGGTAAATCAAAAAGCGTGCAGGCGTACGCATTGGTCGATGAAGGAGCTGCGTGTACGCTAATGGAGAGTGCTCTGGCAGAGGAGCTGGAATTAGATGGACCGACAACAGAGCTGTGTCTTAGATGGACGGCCGAGGTAACCAGAACCGAGTCCAAATCGTTGTCTGTGGCTGTAGACATTTCACCTATTGGTCATACGGCTCAGCTATACACTTTGAGAAATGTAAGAACTTTGGCCAACTTGGACTTGCCAGAGCAAAGTGTTGGGCCACAGCTACTACAGTCCAAAAAACATTTGTGTGCACTCCCGATTAAAACGTACAACAACCAGAGGGCTCAGCTTATTATTGGTTTGGATAATATAAAGTTAACGGTGCCGCTGGAGATACATGAAGCAGATGGTGACGAGTTCATTGCAACGCGTTGCAGAATAGGATGGGCAGCGTATGGGCGCGCCGCCACAAGAGATAGCACCAACCCGCGGCTGCTACATATTTGTCAGTGCAGCGAGTCACGAGGTATGGACGAGGCCCTGAAGAACTACTTTTCACTGGAGTCGATGGGCGTTAGCATTCCTAAAAGTCCATTGAGATCTAAAGAGGATGAGCGTTCCATGCAAATAATGGAGGCGGCAACAAGCTACCTGGAAAATGAAAAGCGATGGCAGACCGGCTTGTTATGGAAGTTTGATCGAGTAACATTGCCTGACTCGTATCAAATGGCGCTCAAGCGCCTCAAATGCTTAGAGGCAAAGATGTCGAAAGACCCGCAACTGAACGAGTTCATGGTGAACACGTTGCGGGACTACAAGCGGAAAGGATACATCCGACGGCTGGAGGATAGTGAGTTGGCGTTTAACGCAAAATCATGGTTTGTTCCTATCTTTACAGTCACAAATCCCAACAAGAAGAAGACGCGCTTGGTTTGGGACGCGGCCGCTAAGGCTAATGGCGTGTCGCTAAACGATTGTTTGCTCAAGGGTCCCGACACTCTGGCGTCATTGATGGGCGTGCTCATAAGGTTCCGAGAGCGCCCAATAGCCGTCTCTGGAGACATCCGGGAGATGTTTCACCAAGTCAAGGTGCGGCCTGAGGATCAAGCTGCACAAAAGTTCCTCTGGCGCGATGGTGATCAGTCACGCCCCCCCGAGGTGTATGTCATGCAGGTTATGACATTTGGAGCATCATGTTCGCCAGCCCTGGCGAACTATATATTGAATCGTAATGCTCTGCGGTATGAAGCGGACTACCCGGCTGCCGTAATTGCGATTTACGGAAATACGTTTGTGGATGATTGGCTGCAGTCAGTGGATTCCGAAACCCAATTAATACAGTTGGCCAAAACTGTAAAGATGATTCATGCAAGTGGCGGTTTCGAAATGCGGCACTGGACTTCAAATTCAATGCAAGTGGTGAAGGCGCTTGAGGATGACTGCGAAGTTCTGGACAAACGTATAAGTGCGCATGACGAAGCGCAAGAGAAGGTCCTAGGCATGTGGTGGCAGCCTGGGAAAGATTTGCTGACGTTTGTGGTGAAGCCCGACTTGGTATCGAAAGCAGCTAGTGATCGTCAAACCAAAAGACGTGTTCTGAGTGTGATCATGTCAATTTTTGATCCACTTGGGCTGCTGGGGTTTTTCAACATACGTGCCAAGATCATTCTTCAAAACGTGTGGAGATCTGGCATTGGATGGGATGAAGCATTGACCATCGAAGACGAAGCTGATTGGAGGCACTGGCTGGAAATGGTTCCAAAATTGAATGACGTTCGGATTCCCCGCTGTATGGCTTGGGTGAGTTCTGCACCAGCTGTGCAAATGCACACATTTGTCGACGCCAGTATAAATGCCTATGCCGCAGTCGTATTCCTGCGGGCTGAAGTAGATGGGCAAGTTTGCTGCAGTCTGGTTGCCTCCAAAACACGAGTTGCACCCCTGAAGCCCGTCTCGATACCAAGGTTGGAACTGATGGCTGCCGTTTTGGGTGTGAGACTGGCCAATAGCATCGAAAAGGAAATGTCTGTTCATATTTCCAGACGCGTATTTTGGACAGATGCAAAGGACGTGCTGTACTGGATCCGATCCGATGCGCGCAAGTTCCAACAGTTTGTGGCGCTGCGTATTGGAGAGATTTTGGAAGGTTCTGATGTGGACAGTTGGCGCTGGCTCCCATCAGCACACAACGTAGCAGACGATGGCACCAAATGGACCAAGACGCCTGAGGTTCATGGTTCGATAAGGTGGTTCAAGGGACCGCCATTTTTGTATATGGATGAAGAGCAGTGGCCACTGATGAATTTGGATTGTGGCCACAATGGATCCAGTATGCTGTACCACGCCGAAGAGGAGCAGAAGCATGCGTCTCCCTTGGGGTGTATCTCGCCTGACCTGCGGCGGTTCAGCAAATTAGAGAAGCTAAGAGCCGTGCAGCTTCGCGTACTGGACTTCATAAGGATTGTTTTGAAGAAGACCTGCGAGTCAGATCTTCAGAATTTGTTGCAACTAAAACGCAGCAGCGAAATGGATTTGATTTGTATTCGAGTCTGCCAAGATACTCAAGGGCTCATAACTCGACCTGCCGTCAAGTTAGCCAAGTTGGACATTAGAATTGGTAATACACAGCGAGTGCGCTAGTGAATTACGGGGTGGGGAATGTTGAGAGGCGAACCGAAAAGTGAATTCCGGTCCCAATTTTTCACTGTGTAATATTTGCGTGGTTGGCGAGGCCAACCAAAAAACTGTATTTGTATGTAACTTAAATTGCTGCAGCTGCTATGTTTTCGTTGCTTCCCTTTTGCTTATTGGAAATGTACCGCTACTTCAGCCTGCTTACAGCTATTCGCTGGCTGATCGCAGCCGGCTACATATTTTGCCTTTGCTTTGTAAATTAGTTTTAGTTCACATGTGAAGCTGAGCAGAAGCAGAAAATTAGAATTTGGACTATTGGCGTGTGTGGAGCACGAATGTAAGTTAAGTTATACCCAAAGAGGAATGTAATGAATTTAAATGAAATATTAAAGATTTCAGCAACTTGAACGATCAATCAACATAAATCAAAGGAGCGTTTTTATTTTGGTTGGTGGCTCGAAGTACCTGCCTTTAACACGCAACCGGCACAGGTCCAGTGCCAACAACACTTTTATAAAATGTCTCGGCTACATTGACAGTGCAAACGACTTTTAAAGCCGTGACGATACAATCAAACCTTAAAATATCTGATTTTGGATTTTTGATAAATTCTCTATAAAATATACTGCATTTTTTCAGCCATGTTGCGCAAAGAATGTACAAATTTATGTCAGTGGAACTAGGCTATTAATCCGATTTTCAATGAACCAGCCGTAAAATTGTCCTCAAAAGGCCTTTTAAAACAGGCAAATTATCGTTACGAGTGCTGGATATTTTCAGCTAATTGATAATAATGAAATTTATGATCAAATAAAAATTAGTTTTTTCACGAGCACGTCTTATTAGCTGGACACCCAAGAGGAAAAGAAAGAATATTTTCTGGAAGTGTAGATTTGTCAAACGCAGCATGAGGGTGGTTGTTATTGATACAATCTTTTGATAACGTCAGTAGGGTTGATTGCGACTGCGCAACTCTCTGTTATCAAGCTTCCTGCTATGACTAATATAATATATGCAGTTTAAATCAAATCCGACTATAATTATTTTATAAAAAAACGAACTCGAATTCCTCACAATCCCTATAACCAGCAAGGTTGGCAGACTGGTCAATACTTTGAAGTTGAAAAGTAGTATGAATTTGAAAAACACCTGTTGTTCTAGTAGGCGTCTTTTGGTAAAGTCCCTGAAGGCTGTAAAAGCCTCACATCAAGAATTTAACTTTCGCAAAGTTTCCCAAGTCATAAGTAGATTGATCGTTCACATTTGAGGGCTTCACTCTGAGCTTGAGGGACCGGTGCACTGCACCGCCTAGCACCTAGATAGCTAAGCCAGTGCAAAAGATAATGAATGCAAATGCTTAAGTCGCTTAGTCTTTAATTTGATGGGTCTAGGTGAATTCATAATCTCTAGCTATGACCTTAAAAAAATGAGATACAAAAATTTAAAGTCAATGTTCCTCTTCTAAAAATATTTTCAATCTTACAGTAAATAGATAAGAACGATTTCTTTGAGTTTCAGCTTCACAATTACATGAATCGAAGAAATTAAATATTTCATTGAATGCTCAATTGAACACCATATATAAACTTTTCCAAATCAAAATTCTTCGATCTTTTTGACAATCTCTATCGCTTGGTTCACAACCTGGCTAAGTTTTTAAAAGCTTTCATTTAAGTCCGAAAGCTTAGCGTCTTATAATTCGTCGATACCGCGAGAGAGAGAGAGAGAGAGAGTACTACGTGTAACCGTTATGACGCTTTGCCCCAAAGACAGCTGTTAAAACGATCAGCTGTTTAAGGCCAGTTAAGAATTGCAACTAAGAGAGTCACGCACGCACACACCCAAACTCTCGTTCAATTTCCCCAAAGAGAACGCTTGTATCTGTGAGTATGTATCTGTTCGCGTGCTTCGATTGATAGATGTGGTGGCATATGTATAAAAAGCCGCATTTGCAAAAATATCGCCGTCAGTGTGCGTTTTGGCATCTAAGCAAATTGTCGTGCGATCGCTTCGCTTTGCGTGTTTGTTTATTATTTTCTTGTCTTTGTGTTAAGTCAAGACTTTGAAAAGTGGAAGTTACATAAATCAGAATTGTACCTGAATTAACTAAAGCAGCAGTGACTAAATTAAACCAACGCATACATATTTGCAAAATGAGTGTCGAAAGGTAAATACAAAGCAGACAAAACACTAAAATACCAACTGCTCATCAGCATTTTTTGTGAATTTTCAATTTTGTTGTGTCTGGCCAGCTAGAAGAGTGCGCTCCTGCCCTTCCGTGGACAAACAAGTTTCTGTTGCCAAGTACCTTCAGTCGAGTGCCAGCCAGTGTCTCTGATTAGGCCCTGGGCCTCTTGATAAGACTTGTCTGTCTAAGTGTGACAATTGTTTTAGTCAACTTTCAGCCAATTTAGGAAAGTTGTTGTTCCATAAAATGATCCAAAGTACAAATATCGATATCAGTTAAGATTTCCGATTTCCTACCAATTACAGGTATTTCATTGTAATTGTATTTTTCGATGATTTTTTTCCGCTTTGCCGATTAGATATGTGTGAGAGGCCAGTTAAAAACTCAGACACTTGGTGATAGCTGATATGGTAGAACCCAAAATGAAAATGAAATTAGTTTTTGATCATTGAATGAATTACAATTTGTTATTTTTTATTCATGCTCGACTAAAAGCGAAAGCTTTTTGCGATTTGGAAACCCTCAATTGTGTCCAAAAAGTTGCTATTCATTTTCAGTAAATTTCTGGCCAAGTCCGTTAAAGATGCATTTGTTAGTTAATTCAAACCAAGGCTGAAAACCGGTCCTGAACCGAACCCCGGAGAACCGGTTTCTAACGGATCCAGATTCTAACCTTCTAACTTGTTAACCTCCCAAACCTGGACACGAACCGGACCTACTCTGCTGGGAAGAAGATTCGTTTTCCAGAATAAGTTTAGTCAGTCCAAAACTTACAAAACTATCACTATATAATATCATATCCAAAACTATATTCAAAACTAGCATATTAAGACTTCAAGCATTATGTGACTGGTTTTTTGACCTTTATGATAATCAAACTAGCAAGTTTTAGCCGGCTCGCGGTCACGTTATGTAAGCACAAAGCTTTAAAATGGAACACACAACACAAAGAATTAAAGCATATTTGAATGGCAAAAATTTCAAAATAAATCCGTATATTTATGTTCATAGAAGGTGATGCTAACTTTCCACTTTAAAGTCGTTGTAAAGACCAAATGAACTATAACTATAATGGATGAGGTCCAATCGGTTATTGATTAACGTTCTTAATAGCTTAGAAAACTGAACGCTTCCTTCTCAACAAAAATATGCCTTACTTATTTACCAAAAATTGTTTCAACGATTAAAGAATCCATGATCCCAGCTTCGAACCCAAACCTTAGGTTCGATAACACTTGTTTACAAAAAAAAAAAATTTAATGACCCATTTCTACTGAAACTATTTTTAAGTGTAGTTTGGATTGGTGATCTCAAAAATCGATTTCAAAAATTTTTTCATGTCATCGTTTTTTAAATATGATTGTTTTAATTTTTTCGGTTGGTGCCTTTACATTTTGTGCCATATCTCAATTCATAATCTTCAGATGGTGTAAAGCAAGATATGAATCGAAAGGTAATCAAATTGTCAATTATAGCGTAGAACATTGTTTTCAGATCGGTTTAGAACTTTGAATACAATGACAAAAAATATTTAAAATGCAAGAAATATAAGAAATTCAAAAAAAAAATTATTCATATTCTTTCGACTTAAGAATCGCACTTCTATAAAGATAATAAGATATTGATGAAGAAAATCTATGCAAAGATATTGTAGCTGGATCAATTTAAGTGAAGGAAGAGTCAAATTTGAGTATTTTAAGTTTTAAAAAATTTTTTATTCATTTTTCTTCGTCTTTTGGCCAATATTAGAAGTGCGCGAATAGTAAGATCAGAAAAAAATTCCAGAACAGAACAGAATTCGAAGGAAGCGAAAATTTATTTTGAAAAAATCTCAAAAATACCACTTTTTCAGCACTCAATTGCTCACAGATCCTGTATTTATTTATAGATTTTGTTCATCGATATCTTATTTTCTTCGCAGAAGTGCGGTTCTTAAGTAGAAAATATAAAAATAGTTTATTTTGAATTTTTAAATATTATTCCTTGCCGTGTGGAAACGATATTTTTAATTATTGCATTCAAACAAGTTAACCGATTTGAAAATAGTGTTTTGTGCGATTATTGACAATTCAATTACCTTTCCATTCATATTGGCTTAAAATGTAAGTGCACCTACCGAAAAAATAAAACAAAATTGGGTTGACTCGACCTTCGGATTGAAATTTCAAGTACGAGTCGTACTAGATTCTATTTGAATCAAGTTCGAAAGGATTGGAACAATCCTAAAAGGCTTGGAACAATCCGAAAACGCCCATCAAATGATCCTGACTCAAGATTGAAGTAAGTACTGAATTCCAATGTCACAGCGAAAGAGCGAAAAGAAACGGAGAGCAAGTTTTAAACTGAAAAAGAAAAGCCCTCTCAAGCTAAATGGGTCAGAGCCGGCCAGCCATACCTACCAGGAGCCCAAGTCAGTCGTGTTTTTACGCAATCGCGAGTTGAACTCATGATTGTGGGAATCGGTGAACACTGAATTGCAAGTAAAACGGCTTTAGTTTGGAGAGAGCTGCCTTTGCTCACCAACATAAGCGCACTTTTTTGTCCTCTTCATTTGACCGGCACTGAAATGGGTACATGGTTTCATTCGGTTTTAACGACGAAACCGTCTATATCAGTGGGGAGGCAAGCTCTAGCTCCCATTGCTCCGAGATTTTTTTTCGGCAATTGGCGCCAGTCAGTCTCATAATAAACTGCGTCGCAAATTAACTTGCTCCAAATTGTAAGCAACAACAAAGTCAATGCGAATCGGAGAACGGCGCCAACAAGACGCGCACACAGACTGCGCAACAGTTGCATATTGGGAGATCGAGACTCGCTGATAGCGGTTGTTTTTTCTGTTGTTTAATGGGTACAGCAAAACAAGAATGCCATCTACAGCCCAAGCAAATCAATTAGTTTGTTGTAGTTCTTCTTGCTGTGACCTTTTACACGCCCAACGAAAACAAGCATTGTTTCAGCCTACCTACTTGTTTGCGTAGTTTTTCAACTCAATTTAATAGCTTTATCAAATTTTAAAACGGAATTTTATATTCAGTCCTCTGATTTGAGTTAAGTGCTCACTGGCCCCAGACGATTTTTGAGAATCATGGAATAAATTATATATAGTTCATCTTTATAAAAGGGTCCAAAGTCCAATGTCAATAATTATAGATGAACTCTCTGTTTTTATTGCAGCGTTTGAGAACCTTATCAAGTCTCATTTACAGCATCTATGTATGTCGATCACTTTATTCGCTCAACTCATTTCATGAAATAAAGATCTACCACGAAAAAATTTTTTTAAGTAAACTTACAAAAGTTTTAGAAATTCTTCAAAAATCAAATGCAAATTTCATCAGTTTTTAGACTGTTTTAAGATTGATATTCTAGGGTTCTCGACCTGCTGCCAATCAATCAATTTCCCTTTTTTACACCGTTTCTAAACGATGTTCCTTTATTATGGTATGCTGATGTACTCTAGTAATATCTAGCTCTGCATTTGTTACATTGACATTGACTCTCATAAAGATTTCCAATGTAAACTTGATGATTTTTTTAATCTTGGTCTAATGTTAATTTATCAAAAGCTTGTTTAAATAGAATTTTTGAAATGAGTGATCTGATTACTCACCTCGATACCAAACTTAATTTAAATGCACATATATTTAGAACTGAGAACTAAGCATTAAGCAAGCCGCAGCAACAACAACTACAATAACGAATTATATACTACGTTTATACGCCAGCTATTTGCAAATAGAAATAATTTGTAAATAACTTACTCACTGTTTATACGCTAAATACCATACGTAAATAAATCTATTTTTTAGTGCTGCGGACTGCAATCAAGCAGTTTCATTGCCTTATTTTCTTTCATTAGTCCAAGAAGTACTTTGGTATCCGCCTTGGTTCAATTGCAAACAAGCGTTGCAAGTTTTTATCTTCAACATTTCCCTTTTTCCTTCGCCTGCAGTCGATATGAATGTCAATTACAATATAGCAGTGCTACCATATAGTTAAAAACAGCAAAATCACTGAATAGAGTGGCAACGCCTAGCACACTCTAGTCTACTAATCAGTAATTGTTTTCGTGAGCTATTTGCAAATAACGAATTAACTCAGCGTTTATACGCAATAATTTGTCACTCACAAAATTGTTATTTGCAAATAAGACGTACGTATAAACGTAGTAATATTCTCATGTTTGTTTTTTGTTGATTTTCTTTCATTTTTACATTTGTCTACTTCGTTTTGTTTTCTTCATTTTATCCTGTTGTTATTTCAATCTTTGTTAATGATACTTGCACTTTAAGTTGGGCTTCTCTTTTCGACTTTCATGATTATTCAGTCTCGGTTTTGGTTATTCTTGATTTATCTTCTTTATCACTTTTATCTCTTCTTCACCAGCTTACACAGATTTTCTAGACAATTCTGAGACAATTTTATACCTCTTTTGGGCCTTTTCGTTACCTGTCATATTCTCTTCTTAGGGCTGCCATCCTTTTGAAAGTTTAAAATAGAACATAAGCATTATAACAATGACTCGTCTGTTAACTAACATAACAAAAAGTTCTGATAATAGATTTTCTTATTCTAGCTACTTTGTAAGCAAGGCTTACAGCCTCGAAAACTCTCGGAGACTCAGCACTATTTCACAGATTTTCAGCATTGAACAAGATAACAGTCTCCGCAGATTAAGTGAGAGCTCTGATATAAAAGCTAAAAATGTATATTTTTTTGCTAGAATCTAAATTTAATTTAGATTATCTCAAGAAATATTTTTATTGGGGGAAAACCATTCACGGGTATTTTTATCTTATATATGTGTTTATAGAACATCAAAATATTTGACAATTAATAATTGAGTGGATATTATGCATATATAATTAATAATGGAATTTCCTTATTGCGACACAACTTGATTGATTGACCATAATTATTAAGGAAATATGAGTTTGGAAAATTACCTTGATTGTGTTATTTAGCCAAATTGAATTTGTTAATATTTTAATTACAGGCATAAGCCAGTGTTTCGTTTCCAATTAGCAAAACTGCAGGCCAAAACAAATATTTGTATGTCTTATCTGAACTTGGGCAACAGTTGAAATTTTTCAAAACCCTGGCAACCATTATAATGAAGCTCTCTCATTCTATTTCTCTCTCTCTCTCTCTGTTTGTCTGATGATAATGAAATCAATAGGCTTCTGAGAAGCTGATGCCTCACTGATTAGTTCAATTTCTAGCTTATTGATTAAGTATTTGATACCCTCACCAGGCGGAATGAGTACAGTTTCTTGCTTCTGTTTTTTAATCACACTTCTAAAAAATTAAAAATATTTGTAGTTTTGCCAATTATAAAGAAAAATTTCAACGCTAGTAACTTCTATATACTTGTAAAACAGTTATAAAAAAATTTACTTAATAGCTATAAACAGTTGTTTTTATGTGGCATTTAAATAACATTTCAGTGGCAATTTCATGGCCACTTGAGAATCGTCTACAATCTGTTATATTAATTGCTGGACCATGGGCCAATTATTGTAGTTTACTTATTACACGCTAAACACTCTAACCGGTCAGATTGCACTTTTTTGCACTTTAATCCCCACTTGGAGTTGACTCATTTGTGCCCAAACTACAAGCGAGCGAGCAACCCAGAGAGAGAGAGAGAGTGAGCAAGCCAAAGATAAGCAGCCCACGCGGCGTATACGTCATAGTTAGCTGTATTCAGAAGCCAGCTGTGTGTGTTAGTCTGTTTGGGTCGCTAATAACTTTATCAACAAACCAAAATGAAATGTATTTAAAAAAACATACGCGGGTCAAACTCATACAAAAAACAAATGTGATTCTTTTGTTTTCTCTTTTAAATTGTTTCTATTTTGGTTTATAATTATATTTATCCGGCAATAATTGTTTTGTTTTCATTGATGGACAATTGGTGTTATCGAAATGCGAATACAATTTAAGTGGCGAGGTTATAATGAAGTCACGTTTGATGACCTGCATTTTTTTGTTTGTGTGGTATTGCTGATAGGGAAATGGATGAAGTTTTTGGATTAGATTAATTATTTTTCGATGTTTATCGCTCTGCGATGATTTTCAAAAACTTAATGAATTTTGATACCTATATACAAAAATTCCGGTAAATCTGCAATTTTTATAACCAAAGCTTCCCTAGAGGACAGAGGCGAAAATCACTGTTTGAAAAGTTTTTTCAATTATATATTTTTTTAAAATTATATATGTAATACTTTTCTATATTTTGTTTCTAAAAACCAGTTGTTGCTAAAGCGTCAAATTTTTAAATTAAAAACTGCAAGTTCTAAACTAAATCTTTTATTTATTATATCCTTAAGGGTTGAAATCTAAATAGATTTCCATATTAGCAATTGCACTTCGACTTAAATTTGGATGATTTTACAAGTCAAGTGACAAGAATGGAATAAAACCTTTTAAATATTTCTCCTAACTTTTTGATCGGCTATTTTGGTACCCAAGCTATTGGTGTCACTTCACAAATAAAGTCAATCAGTCAATCAAATGCCCCAAAAAGCCCCGCTTGGCTTAGTTTTTATACTTTTAGTTAGCAAATTTCCAAAAAAAAAACCCCTCTTTTGTTGTTATGCAGCCTGTAAAATTTTCTGACTTTAATGAACAGCTGACAGCCATTAACCCCTGTGTCAAAGGCCCTTGCTCAATAACTTTAACTCTATAGAACCGCAGTGAGTAAGTGGGGTAATGGTTGAGCGTTGCGATTGGCAGCTGTGGTATAGTGGTAAGGTACTGCTTGAAGGGCTTGGCTTTGATCTGCTCTAGGAACATAGATTATAAAAATCTTTTGTTCATCAGCTATGAAGTATTAGGCTAATCACAC
>JBAMBO010000854.1:0-54267 GCA_037044535.1 Lordiphosa magnipectinata | reverse complement strand
GGCAGAACAAAAAAACGCATACTCATCCTTTGCTTTCGACAGATTTCGCATACATGCACAAAAAAACTTATGCGAGTTTAAATATATTAATTTTTTATAATTTTCAGCTTAAAATGGAACACATCAAACTCTATGGAGCAGATACCAAAAACTAGAAATTGAACAATTGGTGTACGAAAAGCTAATTGCTAAGATTTGCATTGGAGTAATTATTCTTCTCAATATATTAACCGTACAATTTACGTTTTTCTAGAGTGTGGATTTTATTTCCACCGCCTTAATTACATTTCTTCCAGCGGCATAGAGCAGATTTTTTCTGATAATTGTTATAATAATTGTAATATGTATTATAAAAATATAGCTTTGATATTATCAAAATAAAGCATTGGTACTACAACAATACCCTTTTGATATTTGAATAAAATATTTTTGATACTAAAACCATCTCCTACAGGTATTTTGAAAATATAGCTTTGATACTATAAAAATATATCATTGATATTAACAGAACATCAAATTGTTGATCTGAAAAAATATCACTTTGCATGTGTTCGAAATGTCAAAGTGATATATTCGAACATATCATCTGGGTATTTTTCAGGCGAAGGCCGATTTGATACTACAAAATACCAGATTGATACTAAATAGCGTGATCTTTTTTTCTGTTCGATTACCTAGCTGTCAAGTTGGCATCGTAGGCATCGTCGCGAATTTTTTAGAAGTTTTTTGAAACAACATCGTAAGAATCAACAACCACAAGAAATAGGAAGAGAAACCCGATTATTGTCCAGTGATGTGTGTGTGTGTTTTTGTGGCTGTCTAATGCACACGAGATCATTCGTCGCCAACAACAAAATCTACACTGAAGACCACTCATACATATTTGTTGCTGCGTTCGATTTCGATGCAAGAAGCATTGGAGAGGAGAGAAGAGAGAAAACATACCAAGTTGTTGTTGCAATATACAAGAGTTCCCCAAGAACAGGGCATGATACAATTAGACAACGTAGTCCGCTCGGAAAGTGCTCGCTCTCGTTTTGGTCCCCTATTGTCAGTTCGTTGCCGACCGTCATAGCGTAAGCATTGATGCGCACGAATTCGTCAAACATACAATAAGGGACCTCATTTTGCCGAGCGGACTACCTTGTCTAATTGTATCATGGAACAGGGTTACCCAAGAAGAGAGGACGGAAAATGTGACTGTCTCTCTCTGACACCCAGTGCATGCCATGCATGACTTCGGCAAACATTCCGAGTGTACTCGACCCTCAGGGGCTATGCCTGGGAAACACTGCCCTAGAAGATAGGAAAATGCGACTATCTCTCTCTGACACTCAGTGATGCATGACTTTGGCAAGTCTTCTGTGTAAACTGTCAAATGTGCTCGGCCCCCAAAGGATATTGTTGATTCGGGAACACTGCAATATACTTTGGTTTGTGGTATACACGCGGCTATCGCTATGCGCAAAACAACAACCAATGCATCGTATTCATTATATTCAAAATTAATCATTTTCTCGCTGAATTTTTTACAAATCAAACCTTATAGTAACATAGTAAGCTGATGATTATACTCATACAATTATTACTCGGCATTGTGTGAAAAATAACATAGATAAAAATAATAATAGTTTTACTCACACGATTATTTTTACGTAATCGTAATAAATTTTTTACGTAATCGTAAGATTCCGGAATCACTCGTGCTGATCTCTATTACACATTTTATTATACAACACTAGGTTTGCACTTATTCGTAAAGTATTTTGTGTGCTTATATAGTAAGTATGTCTTCAAACTTGCTGAATATATTGAAAAGGGTATACAAGCGACATGGTGGAAATTGTATAAGGAAGTGTGGAAGGCATGCGCCAATTGTCTGATTGATACGGCAAGGCTGCTTTGATGGTCGGTTACTAGAGGGAGCCTTTCAATCTCTATCCTCTCGCTTCCACCACTCGCGCCAACATCTGGCGCACCCATACATATGCAAATGTATTTGAGGCGACTCGACAAAATATGCTCTAGCTTGTGGCATTTTGTTATACTGCGTTACGCATGGAGGACGGGATTAAAACTAAAGGAAGAAAATATAAATAAATTTAATCTATATTTCTTAGAGTCTTTCAGCTACGATCTCTAGATTTTAAACGCAGTCAAAATTCCTAAATTCTAGGTCACAAATGAAAAACATAAAATTTTATTTAATTAGCAAAAATATAAAAAAATTATCGTTTTGATTCACAGTCACGTAATTGCTGCACTTACTATACTTAGAAATAAAATTTCCATGAGAAAATCTTTAGAAATTGAGTGTCTCAATGGCAACCTATTAAATTAATTACAAGTTTTCGGATTAATTATATGTTGACTAAATGATACAAATGCTGACTAAATTCTTAAGCTGTTTGAACTGCTAGGAGTGTTAGTGTCTGTGTGTGTGTATAACAGTAAGTAATTGAAACTCCCATTATATTTCGCTACTGTTGACAAAAATTTCACCGTGATGTCATGTCAGCTAAGCTCACGATTACGTTAATAACTTCTATTCATTTTAATCCAAGTCTTGGCGACAGTTTGACATTATGTGAAGTTGTCATCAAATGTGTTTTTAATTTCCCACTTCCACTTCCCTCTTGACATTCTAAACACCTTTTAACTTACTTCACACTTGTGTTGTGTACCTTGCCCTTGAAATTAAAGTTCAATATTTAAGGCACATATTGACTCTTGACAATTGTTTAAACAAAACCTAAGCTTGACATTAATTAGCTGCGCACAAAATATGTTTCAATTTATTTTTTAACGCCTGAGCAAATTAATTAACAGACCAAAAGTATTTTGCCTAAACAAATATTTTCACCTTTATCCATTTCTTATCTCGCCAGCTCTCTGGCTGTTTTGGAAACAAATAAAATTTATCAAATAAAAAGAAACAACACCTTAATTAATTGCCTGTACCAAATTGGTCCCAAGCAATTACTGGCCATTTATTAATTTGACATAATTTTCAATTTCTCGTTTCACCCTTGCGTTTTCTGCGTTTTCAATTCTTTTAAGCGGTTCATTCACTTGTTAGTTTTATTATTTTTATGGCCGCTTTCGTCGAATTGAGGAAGTCATCATTGTTTAAATGGCTGAAAATCTGTTTTCTGTTTTGTTTTTATACCATCTTTGGGCCCCCTCCAGAGTGTTGGAGGGACAGAGGGGACTTTGTGTCATGCCAACTTTCAGTTAAACAAAACAGAAATCATCGCACGGAAGCAGCAAAAAACAAAAACTAAAAACATTGCTTGGAGGCTAATTCGCTGTCATGCTGCGCCGGAGAAAATATTGAAAAGCAATCATGTCGTTATCGCTAGAAGACAGGCAGCAGCAGTCTGGCAGACACATACGACTGGAATGAGTCTATGATTAAATGCGCACAAGATGATTTTTCAAATAGCAATTACAAATGATTAATATGGCCAGCGACAAAACTAATTTTCCAGTAACGGAATGCAAAGTCAAACTACAAATTGTCTAATTTTTTTTGTAAAGAATTCAAATAGTAATTAAAAGTGAAACTATTTTGAAAGTTAAAGCGACATTTTTATCAAGTGGAAGATGAATCGCTTGGAGCCTTTCAAAGGACTTAAGAAATACTCGATAAGGCTTTAAGAGGCTTTAAAAAGCCAACCTTCCAGCCTGTACAGGAAATAGAACTTGTTATTGACCTCCGAACATAAGTTAATATCTGAAGCTCTTTATTATACCCTTGCAATGGGTATTATAATTTTGCCCAGAAGTTTGCAACGCATAGAAATATTCGTTTACGACCCCATAAACTATATCTATTCCTGATCAGGGCGACGAGCTGAGTCGATTTAGCTTTGTCCATCCCTCCGTCTGTCTGTTTCTAAGCAAACTAGTCTCTCAGTTTTGAAGCTATCGAGCTAAAACTTTGCACAGAATCTTCTTTTTACTGCACGCTGCTAATATGTCGGAACCGACCGGATCGGATGACTTTATCTTATAGCTGCCATAGAAACCATCAGTCAAAAAATGAGTCATAGTGAGAAAAACTTTTTGGTTTTCAATGTTGACGTCTCCACACTCAGCTATTATTAATATTATATGCTTTTACGCGGATTTGCAAATTTCGGTCAAAATCGGATGACTATATCTTATAGCTGCCATGGAAACCTACGGTCGGAAAATAGGTCTTTGTGAGAAAAACTTTTTTGTTTTGAATGTTAGCGTTCCCAAAATCGGTCATTACTAATATTATATGCTTTAAAAGAGAGTTGCAAATTTTGGTCTAAATCGGATGACTATATCTTACAGCTGCCATAGGACCGATCGATGGTAAAATGGGTTTTAGCATGAAAAACTTTTTTGTTTTAAATTTTATCGTTCTTAAACTCGACGATTGTTCATTTTATATGTTTTCAAAAAGGTTCGTGAAATTTGGTTAAAATCAGATGACTATCTGTCGGAAAATGGGGTTTAGTATTTCGGTTCCGGCTCCAGTTCTGGTACGTACTGAAACTTGTGTTTCTGTAAAAGGTTCTGTTTTGGTTCTAATAATATTTCGGTATTCGGTTCCGTACTGGTACCTGCTTTCTTATTTCGGTATACCGGTATGAACCGATAAAATATGAAGAAAGAGCGGTCATTGGTTATGCATTCATTCGATTTCTTAGCGAAGACTTAATAAAAGCTATACGCTTACTTGCCCTTCTCAAAGGCCACACAATTGTGTTAACTTTGTAGAGTTTTCTTTATTTTTATAAACGAGAGTTTTTTCGGGTTTTTTTTTTATTTAGAATGCCTCTATATGTGTTTTTTCTCTTAATGGTTTGTCGATATGGATTTTTCTTTCTGTCTCTCTGTCTGTCTGCTTGTCATTTTAATTACAGCTTCTGTCTTTGTCCATCTTCTACTATCTACTGCGTTCTACTCTCGGTTTCGTCATCGTCCATTCTCTATACAGAGAGACCATCATTCGATTTTTTACCAATACCTTAACACTTAAATATCGATACATTTATATTTCATGGCGGTCATTTTCAAATAGTTCCCAAAACTTCAATTTGGAAAACGTTTTAAGCTCAGAAAAATTGATCACGATTGATGCCATTAATCAGTTTTCTGAAAATACTGAACTATTTGTTGTGTCCTGCTTCTAAAGTATTTGTGCTGCTTTCCTCATTAAGTTTTAAGTTGAACAGAAAATGATAACACAAGTACATTTCAGTTTCGAGGATAGCAGTCTAGTCGTTGTACTCAGAACCGAAACTGTACCGGTACAATGTTTAGCTTCTTTTCGGTCTTTTAGGTTCCAAAAATATCGGTACTCGTATACCGGTACACAATCAATTTCAAATATCGGTTCCAGTTACGGTTCTGGTTCTGAGTTTCTGTTTGGTATACGGTTCCGGTTCTGGTTCCGGTTTGATTCCCTGGTTAGAAATATTTTTGATTTTAACTCTGATATTTCAAAAACAGCATTTGCAAGGGAACACAAAACTTCGGCACAGACGAAGTTAGCTTGTCCTTGTTTGTTTAATGATTTTGGTTCAAAAAGATTCGAAATTTGCGTCATGCAGTTTCGATTCAGTTTAAATGAACTCCTTCCCGCGGACTATTAGAGTCATAAAATTTAATCTAGAAGGTCCAAGAAACTATACAAATATGGCAAAGCTTAAGAAAGAATAGGCTTAAATTCAATTATTGAGATATCATGTTTAATATAAGTTATCATAAAATGAATAAAATCTTCAACTGAAAAATTCAAATAAAATTTTCTTTTTCTTCATCACTATCGAAATCTGATAAATTCCACCTGAGAAATGGTTGGTTGATTTTTCAGAATCAATGGTGATTTTACGAAATTTATTACTTCTGCTGGAAGTGATTTCTTTTTGGTATGCATTTGCCTAACATTGCCTCCCACTTGATATTAGTGGATCGGAAGAATCCATTGCCCTATGAAAAACATCGGACACTTTGTTCACTCTGCTATTCTTTCGGGCAAGTGATTTTCTATCGTCCTTGTGGTACTTGTTTCGTGCCTTTGAAGCACTCTCTCCTAGACATCCTACCGGAACTAAGGAGTAGTTCATTATTTATCAGCCATGGATTAAAATCTTGTGGACCGTTGGTGATATTGGATACCAGTGACAGGAATTTAAATAAAATGAAAATGTTCTTTTACAAAAAGCCTTGAATTATTCAATTTCTATGGATTGCTAGCGATTAAAATCATATAAAAATTGTATCCATTATTATGGTCAATTGTAAAGTGTGATTTTTTAGCAACTTTCTTTTTGGTCACACTGTTTTTTGGTAGCTCAGCTGTTTTCGTGTCACATGTTACTGTCAAACATGTTCAGTTTGGTCTATAATTTAACCATGAATCGACTCACAAACGAACAACGCTTGCAGATTATTGAATTTTATTATCAACATTCATGGTCGGTTAATAAAGTGCATCGTGCACTTCTTTCATTTTATGGTCAGTTTGGGCGACCTTCTGAGGCGGCTATTCGGAATCTTATGACTAAATTTTGCATCAAAATTAAATTATTGGACATTAAACCACCGAAATGTTGTTAATGACTGTGAATTATCGATTCGGGCAATTGGGTATCTTTTACTCCACTACGTAAAAAATTTTGGGGAAGAATTTGGGTATAAAACCTTTTAAAATACAGCTGGTGCAAGAAACGAAACGACACGACCTACCACAATGGCTAACTTTTGGTGAATGGGCGCTGGCAAAGTTGGATGAAGATTCACTTTTTTATCGGAAAATTGTGTTCAGCGAAGAAGCTCATTTCTGGTTGAATGGATATATGAACAAACAAAATTGCCGCATTTGGTGTGAAGAGCAGCCAGAAGCATTGTTGCACTGTTTGGTGTGGATTATGGTCCGGTGGCATCATTGGAACGCACTTTTTTAAAGATGACGAAGGCAGAAACTTTACTGTGAATGGAGAGCGCTACTGTGCGATGATTACAAACTTTTTTTTTTGCCCAAAATGGAAGATCTGGACTTGGCTGACATGTGGTTTCAACAATACGGTGCCACATGCCACACAGCACTCGAAACAATGGCCCAATTGAGAGGCGAGTACGGTGAACATTTTATTTCACGTTTGGGGCCGGTCAATTGGACGGTCTTTTGACTAGAGACACCATTATACTTGTTAGATTTTCGCTATAAAAATACACCATAAACAATTGGACAGATACAACAAAAAATACAATATCAGTAAATCGGATATTGGCATTCCAGCACGAACATTTTCCATATTTCCAACTTAGTTCAATCTTTTTCCAATTTATTCAGCCATGCTCCCATTTTCGCTTTCGCAAAAATTTGGCGATTTTGCGTATAAAATTGTTCCCAAAACCGGTTGTAAATCGCAAAAGTTTTGCGAAAGCGAAAATGGGAGCATGGCTGATTCACTCTTTAATCGGACTTTATGCCACGTTTTTGGGCATTCTAATCCCTGTGCATCGGCATTCAAAAAAATTCCAGGTCTGGTGGGAAAATAGATAAATTGGCCACTCTGCCTACAGTTCATTTTGCACCACGTTTAAAAATTTGTCAGAAACGGAGTACATTACTGTAGGTCTTGACCGACTTTCTTACTTGTTAATATTATAACAAAAAGATTTGGTAGGCTCGAAGTAGAAGAGCCCCTTCTTTAGAAAAAGACTTCCACGAAAATATGACGAACTTTAAACGGTTTCAAAACTTTGACTAGAATATATTATGGTAACTTTGCTTTATTTGTACGCCTTGGTACTGAATTTATAAGTGTTTATTTAAGGCCTGAGCTTGCTCCAATTCAAGACGTAGTAAGTAATTTTTGAACAGAACGTACAAAACTCACCCATGAGTTACGTATTAAAATCCAAGCCTAAAAAAACCAACAGAAAGTGGTAGGTCCTGCCTGTGTTAAAGTCAGGATTTCAATACCAGCCAACTGAAAGGCTATCACAGCTTCGGCCTGGTTTATTTCTTGAGCACTATTCAAATTTATGCATAAATTGATTTGTTTTCCAACTCTCTGCTCTGTTGCATGCTCAATATAGTTTCATTAATAGCTCGGAAATGATTGAGAATTGAGATTTTATGGCTACTTACTTCACAGCTATCGCTAGAGAAGCGGTGTAAAAGTATTTAAAGAAAATCTTTTTTAATTAGAAGTTCCGAGAAGTTCCGCTCAGTTGACACACACGCCACCCACAGCAGCTCAAGCGGGCATTTGTGGCATATCTTTTTGAAATACTAAAGAATTGTAGAAAATTTCAACTTGCAGGTGGATAATTCGATCAAATCATTTGGATTCTGAATTGGTAAATGTTAGCTTGTTCCAAAATCGTTTATTTTTTTTTCAAATTTCCATTTATTTTTATCCGATTGTCTAAACTTTTTAACCTATTTCTCAGCTTGTTTCTTCAATATCTATGAAATTCAGAAACGATATTTGTTCTTTAACTAAAGCATTTCCATAACTTATTTCTTTCACTAATACAATATCTATGAATTTCAGAAACAAAAGCAGGCTCTTAAAGTTTTTCAATTGTGCTTTAACTAAATCATTTCCATAACTTATTTCTTTCACAAATGTCAAAGCAGAAGTGACAAATTAAAACAGAGTCTCCCGCAATTTTCTACAATTATTGTTGAGAGGCGAACCGAAAAGTGAATTTCGGTCCCAATTTTTCACTGTGTAATATTTGCGTGGTTGGCGAGGCCAACCAAAAACTGTATTTGTATGTAACTTAAATTGCTGCAGCTGCTATGTTTTCGTTGCTTCCCTTTTGCTTATTGGAAATGTACCGCTACTTCAGCCTGCTTACAGCTATTCGCTGGCTGATCGCAGCCGGCTACATATTTTGCCTTTGCTTTGTAAATTAGTTTTAGTTCACATGTGAAGCTGAGCAGAAGCAGAAAATTAGAATTTGGACTATTGGCGTGTGTGGAGCACGAATGTAAGTTAAGTTATACCCAAAGAGGAATGTAATGAATTTAAATGAAAAATTAAAGATTTCAGCAACTTGAACGATCAATCAACATAAATCAAAGGAGCGTTTTTATTTTGGTTGGTGGCTCGAAGTACCTGCCTTTAACACGCAACCGGCACAGGTCCAGTGCCAACATTCTGAAATATTCTCCATTCGGAAATATCTCCGGCTTACCAGCGTAAAATATTCACTTCATTTGGTTCTTTGGAATATTTTCCGCTGGGCTGTGTGATATAATAGGCGGAGACATCTGTAAAGCGTGAACTCGGAGACTCAAAGTGATACGTGAAACGTGGTCCGACGTGCTGGACTCACAGTTATACGCAGTCGCCATAACCTCAATCGATATTAGCTTGGGGCTGCAGCAAGATGCCTGATGATGAGGACTTGAACGCAAGTGCGAAAGAGATGACCAGAGGCGCTCAAACCGGTGGAACTGTAAGCACGCTTGTGACAGCATGGTCAACCGGGCAGGTTAACGGATCGCCTGCTCCCGTTGAAGCACAAGGTGTAGTCGCCGGTAATGAAACGGAAGGTCATGGTCTTCCGCCTACGTCGTCTATGGGTGGTAGCACTGGAGCTACCTCAACGCCAATTCATCAGCGAACCGTGCCAGGGGCACATTTTGATAGATCTGTGTACGACACAGTAATCGGAAAACACTCATTGGGTGCAACGATAGCCGCAGCACCACTAAGTTTGCCATTTCATGCAAACACGGCGGTGTTTAATCACGGAGCGGTAACGCTCACAACTACAAGTGCTGGCATGGCTCACAGTGCCACTGGAGCCGGCACTTTGAATGGATCGATACCGATGGGACAGGTGCCGCTACAACAATTTGCGGGCGCCCACCCACATAACGCCCAGCCAGGGGCAAGGGCACTGACATCTGCTCAAATCAGTGCCAGGCATGTCATCAGCAGAGATCTGCCCGTCTTCACGGGCAAACCAGAGGAGTGGTTGTTATTTATTAGCAACTACGAGCAGTCTACAGAGCGATGTGGGTTCAGTAATGAGGAGAACCTCATCAGATTGCAGAAGTGCCTAAAGGGACAGGCCCTAGATGCGGTACGAGGAAAGCTTATGATTCCAGCTACCGTGCCGTATGCAATTGGCACTTTGCGTATGCTCTATGGCCGCTCTGAAATTGTGCATGCGTCGCTACAGAGAAAGCTCAGAGAAGAGCCGCCGATCAATGCAGACAATTTGGACACAGTTATCCGGATGGCTCTAGCGGTTCAAAATTATTGCGCGACGATGGCTGCTATTGGTCTGTATGATTATCTTCATGATCCAGTCCTGTTAAACGAACTCGTGGCTAAGATGCCCAGCAACATGAAATTGGATTGGGGCCGGCATCGATTGTCAAATGATGGCGTCAATTTGGCCACCTTTGACAACTGGTTGTTCAACGAGGCGATGTGCGCAACTATGGTCACTCCGTACGAGACAGCAAGGGATGACAACGAGAAGAGGAGCTCGGCCAGAAACACAAAAGAGCGAGTTTTTGTACATGAGGCAGTCAATGGCCATAAGGATTCTCGCCAGCAAAGTCAACAAGAATCTGAGGTTTCATGCCCAAAGTGTGCTGGCACACACCCACTGTCAGAATGCGATGACTTTCGATCTTTGGGCACGAAACGGCGGTGGGACTTTATAAAGGAGCGGCGACTCTGCTTCTGCTGTTTTAGGCGACATCTTGTGCGGCAATGCAGATCAAAGAAAGTATGCAGCGTGGATGGCTGCAAAGCGACACACAACGCCCTGCTTCACACGGCTACCACGCAGAGTGGCAATGCAGATTATTCGCGTCAGGGCAACGCCAAGACCAATCACGAGGAGTCAGCTGTTATGTATCATGGCAGATCCACAACCAAGGCGCTGTTTAGATATGTACCGATTGTGCTCCATGGTAAATCAAAAAGCGTGCAGGCGTACGCATTGGTAGATGAAGGAGCTGCGTGTACGCTAATGGAGAGTGCTCTGGCAGAGGAGCTGGAATTAGATGGACCGACAACAGAGCTGTGTCTTAGATGGACGGGCGAGGTAACCAGAACCGAGTCCAAATCGTTGTCTGTGGCTGTAGATATTTCACCTATTGGTCATACGGCTCAGCTATACACTTTGAGAAATGTAAGAACTTTGGCCAACCTGGACTTGCCAGAGCAAAGTGTTGGGCCACAGCTACTACAGTCCAAAAAACATTTGTGTGCACTCCCGATTAAACCGTACAACAACCAGAGGGCACAGCTTATTATTGGTTTGGATAATATAAAGTTAACGGTGCCGCTGGAGATACATGAAGCAGATGGTGACGAGTTCATTGCAACGCGTTGCAGAATAGGATGGGCAGCGTATGGGCGCGCCGCCACAAGAGATAGCCTCAACCCGCGGCTGCTACATATTTGTCAGTGCAGCGAGTCACGAGGTATGGACGAGGCCCTGAAGAATTACTTTTCACTGGAGTCGATGGGCGTTAGCATTCCTAAAAGTCCATTGAGATCTAAAGAGGATGAGCGTTCCATGCAAATAATGGAGGCGGCAACAAGCTACCTGGAAAATGAAAAGCGATGGCAGACCGGCTTGTTATGGAAGTTTGATCGAGTAACATTGCCTGACTCGTATCAAATGGCGCTCAAGCGCCTCAAATGTTTAGAGGCAAAGATGTCGAAAGACCCGCAACTGAACGAGTTCATAGTGAACACGTTGCGGGACTACAAGCGGAAAGGATACATCCGACGGCTGGAGGATAGTGAGTTGGCGTTTAACGCAAAATCATGGTTTGTTCCTATCTTTACAGTCACAAATCCCAACAAGAAGAAGACGCGCTTGGTTTGGGACGCGGCCGCCAAGGCTAATGGCGTGTCGCTAAACGATTGCTTGCTCAAGGGTCCCGACACTCTGGCGTCATTGATGGGCGTGCTCATAAGGTTCCGAGAGCGCCCAATAGCCATCTCTGGAGACATCCGGGAGATGTTTCACCAAGTCAAGGTGCGGCCTGAGGATCAAGCTGCACAAAAGTTCCTCTGGCGCGATGGTGATCAGTCACGCCCCCCCGAGGTGTATGTCATGCAGGTTATGACATTTGGAGCATCATGTTCGCCAGCCCTGGCGAACTATATATTGAAACGCAATGCCCTGCGGTATGAAGCGGACTACCCGGCTGCCGTAATTGCGATTAACGGAAATACGTTTGTGGATGATTGGCTGCAGTCAGTGGATTCCGAAACCCAATTAATACAGTTGGCCAAAACTGTAAAGATGATTCATGCAAGTGGCGGTTTCGAAATGCGGCACTGGACTTCAAATTCAATGCAAGTGGTGAAGGCGCTTGAGGATGACTGCGAAGTTCTGGACAAACGTATAAGTGCGCATGTCGAAGCGCAAGAGAAGGTCCTAGGCATGTGGTGGCAGCCTGGGAAAGATTTGCTGACGTTTGTGGTGAAGCCCGACTTGGTATCGAAAGCAGCTAGTGATCGTCAAACCAAAAGACGTGTTCTGAGTGTGATCATGTCAATTTTTGATCCACTTGGGCTGCTGGGGTTCTTCAACATACGTGCCAAGATCATTCTTCAAAACGTGTGGAGATCTGGCATTGGATGGGATGAAGCATTGACCATCGAAGACGAAGCTGATTGGAGGCACTGGCTGGAAATGGTTCCAAAATTGAATGGCGTTCGGATTCCCCGCTGTATGACTTGGGTGAGTTCTGCACCAGCTGTGCAAATGCACACATTTGTCGACGCCAGTATAAATGCCTATGCCGCAGTCGTATTCCTGCGGGCTGAAGTAGATGGGCAAGTTTGTTGCAGTCTGGTTGCCTCCAAAACACGAGTTGCACCCCTGAAGCCCGTCTCGATACCAAGGTTGGAACTGATGGCTGCCGTTTTGGGTCTGAGACTGGCCAATAGCATCGAAAAGGAAATGTCTGTTCATATTGCCAGACGCGTATTTTGGACAGATGCAAAGGACGTGCTGTACTGGATCCGATCCGATGCGCGCAAGTTCCAACAGTTTGTGGCGCTGCGTATTGGAGAGATTTTGGAAGGATCTGATGTGGACAGTTGGCGCTGGCTCCCATCAGCACACAACGTAGCAGACGATGGCACCAAATGGACCAAGACGCCTGAGGTTCATGGTTCGATAAGGTGGTTCAAGGGACCGCAATTTTTGTATATGGATGAAGAGCAGTGGCCACTGATGAATTTGGATTGTGGCCACAATGGATCCAGTATGCTGTACCACGCCGAAGAGGAGCAGAAGCATACGTCTCCCTTGGGGTGTATCTCGCCTGACCTGCGGCGGTTCAGCAAATTAGAGAAGCTAAGAGCCGTGCAGCTTCGCGTACTGGACTTCATAAGGATTGTTTTGAAGAGGACCTGCGAGTCAGACCTTCAGAATTTGTTGCAACTAAAACGCAGCAGCGAAATGGATTTGATTTGTATTCGAGTCTGCCAAGAGGAGGAGTTTTTTGATGAAGTCAACAGCCTGAAGTCGGGACGCCCTATCACCGATCGCAAGAGTTTGCTGTTCAAGTGCTCCCCCTACCTGGATGATTGGGGCATTTTACGCATCAGAGGAAGGATCGACCAAATAGAAGGGCTCATAACTCGACCTGCCGTCAAGTTAGCCAAGTTGGACATTAGAATTGGTAATACACAGCGAGTGCGCTAGTGAATTACGGGGTGGGGAATGTTGAGAGGCGAACCGAAAAGTGAATTTCGGTCCCAATTTTTCACTGTGTAATATTTGCGTGGTTGGCGAGGCCAACCAAAAACTGTATTTGTATGTAACTTAAATTGCTGCAGCTGCTATGTTTTCGTTGCTTCCCTTTTGCTTATTGGAAATGTACCGCTACTTCAGCCTGCTTACAGCTATTCGCTGGCTGATCGCAGCCGGCTACATATTTTGCCTTTGCTTTGTAAATTAGTTTTAGTTCACATGTGAAGCTGAGCAGAAGCAGAAAATTAGAATTTGGACTATTGGCGTGTGTGGAGCACGAATGTAAGTTAAGTTATACCCAAAGAGGAATGTAATGAATTTAAATGAAAAATTAAAGATTTCAGCAACTTGAACGATCAATCAACATAAATCAAAGGAGCGTTTTTATTTTGGTTGGTGGCTCGAAGTACCTGCCTTTAACACGCAACCGGCACAGGTCCAGTGCCAACAATTATATTTTGGTTATTTTTACTTTTGTTAACAATTATCTCACAAAAACATCACAACACAACATTTCGCACACTTTTCAATTGCATTAACCTTCACACATTGGAGTGTGTGTGTCTTTTTTTGTAATTTCCCCAACCTCCTCCGCACACTCACCTGTTTTCTCGACCATTTTTTACAACTGCCACTTGAATTTGGAGCCGCGTGGGGGGTTTGAATAAAGTTTGCTTTCAATTTATTGAAGTAAAAGTATTTTTTTTTTTCTTTTTGTTTGTGGGCGCACTTGATTCAAATTATTGTGCCAATAGTTTTATGGCCAAAATAACAATAATAATTGTTAAGGTTAAGTGTCTGCTGGTGGTTTTGGGTTGCACAATTGCTCACAATTGCGCAAATAATTGAAGTTTTTCTTTTCTTTTAAATTTCTCACTTTATTGAAATTGAATGGAAACCGAAATGAAAGCGCGTCTCTCGTTTGGATTTTTCTATTATTATTTTCAATTTAATTAGCCGTAGAAAAAGAAAGCCTGGACAACAACCATCAACTCATAACTGATTTGTGCAGATTTCCCGTTTGGCGTTGGGAGCAGTTGTTGTTACCACGTTCGTTGTTCGAGCGCAAATAAACGCTGGCCGGGCCGTGTCTGTAACTGATATACTCTCAGTCGGCGGCGACGACGCAAAGTTGACGTAGACGACGTTACCGTTGCTTTTTGGGGCTGGGCCTGGGCTGGCCTGGGCGTTGGGGGTGTATAAGGACTTAATTGTACAAGTATCTGATTAACTTGAATTATGTTGGCCCATTATCAGCATAAATGCGAGATTAGCCCTTATCTTTAGCCAAAGTTCACCCTTGGATAATCACACGTGATTTAGCTGGTACACCAACCATTCATTAGCTTACGTACTTTTTTGTTGCCTCTGCTAATGGGTTATGGATGGATGAAGGGCCGCTTATCAGTTTCACTTTTTTCTTGTCTCAACCACTTTCCATTAGCTTTAATATTGATTGTGATTTTCCTGTTTTTGTTGGTTTTGTCATCTTATAAATAAAACCTCGTACAACTTGTCCCGGTTAGATTATATTTATTTTGGCTGACTAAAGCAACAGTTGCAAATTATTGACAAAACATTCGCAAGTTAGTTTGTTATTATCAAAGCTCAGACAGATTTATGTATATATTTTTTTGTCGGTGGGTTTGAATGGAACAACGCAAAAAAAAAAACAGATTTTGGCTAAAGCAATTATAGTTAATGTCTGAAGACTATTAAATTGGCACGGTACAGTAGCCAAATGGGAGACGGATGAGAGAATTGATGGTGCACAATTAACTGGCACTTGAAGGAGAGGCATTAAAGTACACCTTTTTGTTAAATCTTCCCATTGATAAATAAAACAGACAAAAAATTGTTTACCAAATCGCCTGAAGTGGTCAGAAATGGCTGAAAATTAATGATTTGAGTTGGCAAACTCGGTGAATGGAAGAAAAGAGTGGGTGAGCGAAGCCCTTAACGGCGATAAGTCTGATTGTAAGTTAAACTGTTAAGTCACTGCCGAGCATAGTCCTCATTGAGGCATTGAGGCTCCTCGTCGAGGTAAAGTAAAGTCCTCTTTGAGGCAAAGCAAAGTTCTCATCGAGGCAAAGCAAAGACCACATAGAGGCTAAGCAAAGCCGTCATCAAGGCAAACTAAAGTAATCATCTAGGCAAAGCAAAGTCCTCATAGAGGCTAAGCAAAGTCCTCATCAAGGCAAACTAAAGTAATCATCGAGGCAAAGTAAAGTCCTCGTCGAGGCAAAGTAAAGTGCTTATCGAAGCAAAGTAAAGTCCTCATCGAGGTAAAGTAAAGTTCTCATCGAAGCAAAGTCACTGTGAAGTCATGCTAAGTCACTTCTAAGTCGCTGCCAAGTCACTGTTAAGTCAGTGACATGAGGTAAAGCCCACGGACATGAAGCCCATATGAAAAATTTCGCTCACAACTTTCGATCATACTTTTTGGACGTCTGGCTTCTTCCAGAAACCTCAATTTCTATTCTTTTATGCTGGGAAAATTCTTTTACTGTTTTATTTATATAGATTTTGAATCAAATGAGCCGAAATGTTCGAAAAAATTTGGGCACTATGACTGAATTCTATGCGGACTTATCGCCCATATCAAATCTGAGTGATATTTCGATGTGCAGTACGACAGATTTACATATGGGCTTTAAGTCCGTGGGCTTTACGTCATGTCACCTGTTAAGTCACTGTCAAGTCACTATCAAGTCACTGTCAAGACACTGTCAAGTTACCGTCAAGTCACTATCAAGTCACTGTCAAGACACTGTCAAGTCACTGTCATGACACCTGTTAAGTCACTGTCAAGTCACTCTCAAGTCACTGTCAAGTCACTGTCAAGTCACTGTCAAGTCACTGTCAAGTCACTGTCAAGTCACTTTCAAGTCACTGTCAAGCTACTGCCAAGTCACTGTCAAGTCGCTGTCAAGTCACTGTCAAGTCCCTGTCAAGTCACTGTCAAGTCACTGTCAAGTCACTGTCAAGTCACTGTCAAGTCACTGTCAAGTCGCTGTCAAGTCGCTGTCAAGTCACTGTCAAGTCACTGTCAAGTCACTGTCAAGCAACTGCCAAGTCACTGTCAAATCACTGCCAAGTCACTGCCAAGTCACTGTCAAGTCACTGTCAAGTCACTGTCAAGACATTGTTAAGTCACTGTTTAATCACTGTTGAGTCACTGTTTAGTTACTGTTTAGTCACTGTTAACCCACATCTAACCCCTTTTCCCAACGCACAACCCACCTGCTGCTACGACAAACAGTAAATGCGGTTGACTTTGCAAATACAAAATGCAAAGACAAGGCGTCCGCAAAAAAATACGTCGCAAAGATAACATTTTTCTAGTTTTAGTCCCCCAGTCGAGCGTCCGAGCTTCGCTCTAATAACACTAACCTAGGAACTAGATTCTACATACTCATCCACAATCCATCCTCTCTGTTTACCCTCAACTTACTCTGCAAAAAACCAGAGCTTGGAAAACAATCATTTTTTTTTTTTGTTTTTTCAATATCATTCCAAGCGTCGACATTGAAACTATAGGAGTTGGCTTTTAAAATTGTAGTAATTGTGCGCTTCCAGGCAAGAAATTGTAAGCTTGAAACGCACACAACAAACTGAAACCCAAACACACAGCCACACGCACCGATTGTCTTGACTGATGTCCGTTGATCGACAAGAAAAGATAATAATCAATGTGTGGCGTTGGCGGTGTCGCGGCAAAAATTATGTACAGTTATGGTTGGCGCTGGCGCTGGCCAAAACGAAAACAAAAAAAAAACGGCTAATCATGAAACCAAATAAATGGCAAACCGCAAACAATAAACGCACATGAGTCAGTATAAATGATTTGAAAATTGTTGTGTAGAAATTGGTTCAAGCGCCTAAATAGCAGGGAGCGTGCCGAGTGCAATGATTAATTTAGCCAATGCACAAACCCAAATAAAGGTCAATGTCAATGCGGACTCAATGCCTGTCGTTTGACACTTCAGAGACCCAGCTTCAGCAGCTTCATCAATCTTTGTATGCGATGCGTGAGGTGTCCAAGTCCAAGTTGAAGCAAATGCAAATTTTTATGCCAGCGCTCTGATTATGGTTTGCCCCCATACATATACTTGATGTACCACCTTGTGTACTAGGTACAGTGCAGATTCGTTAAGAAGTTGTGTGAAATTTAAGTGGCCGGTAATTGTTTTACCATATAGTTAGTCTAACAAACGCAGTCACCCATTAAAGGTTTACTTTGTGCTGCTTAACTAAAATCTTAAAACTTGAAGAGTTATTTATTTAAATCAAATAAACCATTTGAGGGATATACATTTTGATGTAAACAATTTGAGATACATTTTAATCGGATATAAACACTTTCTCATGGTAAATACAAAATAATATCACATTCGGTGCTTGATAACCCAAACTGACCTAATATATAACCTGAAGACATGGCGACGTCTAAGCAAAAGTCGAGAGGCACTTAACATAGCCGGAAGACGTGGTCAACGTCAGAATTGTCGAAAAAGTAGATGATATTATTCTTACTGATGGGCGCGATAGGTGTCGCCATTTGATTACAATACAAAAAATGCAAAGACTGCAAAAGTAATCACCACTTTTAAGGTCACCAAAGTCGAGCTCCACACTGGCCCAGATTCGAACCTTCGAACCGGTTCGCTAAAGGATTTTTGGATCTCTTTAACCGAACTATTGGCCGAACCTTATAAATTAATGACCCCCCTTGAATCTGAACCCGAACTGGAACTCTTTTTATGCTCTTTACGAATTAAAAATGGAAATTCAAGTTGGGTCATTGTACCTATATGTATCAGGCAGAAGGCTACATTTTTTTAACTAGATGCAGATACTTTCTCCTCTACTAAACTACAAAAAACTTTCAGAGCCCGCAATTTTTAAATAATATCAATTTATTTGGAAAATTACAACAAGATCCAACTAAAAACACCAAAGTTTTGCACGACACAATATTGCTTACAATTCAGCATGATGAAGCGCATTGTACAGCACCGACTCCATCGTCGACAACGATCAAGAAGGTTGGAAATGGAGCAACAAAAGTTATGTTGTATAATGGCAATAGAATCCTCTCAGAATTGTGTAGAAGGAGTATACTTAGCACTTACCGGAGACCATTTAGTCAATACTCTATCATATCCGAAATTCGCCAAAAATAGTGGCGATCAACTTTTAACTCCTACAATACATCACTACTTTGAAACTAATCCGGATCTATGGCTCACCGCTATAGGCGAAAGCATGTACCAAGACTGTGTAAGTTATTCAACAAGCTGAATCAAGGATTCTCAGAAGGCAGCTATATGATATATTCATCCGATTTTGACCAAACTCGCTAAAATTGTGTGGAAACTGATAATATTCATAACTGGGAAGTACAAAGACGCTACCATTGAAAACAAAAAAGTTTTTCTCACTAGAACTACTTTTTCGACCGATCGTTCCAATGGCAGCTATATTCTATAGTCATCCGATTTCAATCAAAACTGGCGAAATTCTGTGGTAGCATATAATATTGACCAATAACAAGATTGGGAGCGATAGGATTGAAAACAAAAAAGTTCTTCCTACTAAGACTTTTTTAGACCCAACTTTTGTATGGCAGCTATACTATATAGATGTCCGATTTGGATCAAAATTGGCAAAATTCTATGGAAGCATATAATATTGACCAAGCAAGCGATTGGGAGCGATAGCATTGAAAACAAAAAAGTTTTTCCTACTAAGACTTTTTTAGACCTAACTTTTGTATGGCAGCTATACTATATAGATGTCCGATTTTCATCAAACTTGGTGGAATTATGTAAAACTGATCAATACCAGCTTTGGGGGCGATTGCATTGAAAACAAAAAAGTTTTTTTCACTTAAACAACATTTTCGACCGATCGTTCCTATGGCAGCTATATGCTATAGTCTTCCGATCCGGCTAGTTCCGACATATGTGCAGTCAAGAATATATATACTTTATATGGTTAAGAAGCGTTACAAACATCTAGACAATTTAAATATACCCTCTACAAGGTTATAAAAAGAGTGGTCCGCGTTCGAGTCTCGCCATGAAATCGTGACTTACCACTAATCTGCGATGCATGGAAATCGTTCAATGCTGCATGGTCGCTTCTGTCATCCATCCTGGCCTGACGAGCGACTCGTTCTTCATTGCGTCGTTGGGTGTAATTGTGAGCTTCATTTCCAATCGGACAGCCCATTATATTCATGATCTTAATGACTGCTTCGAATCCTTCATTGAAAATCGCAGCGGCCAAAAAATGCTGCAATCTCCACGATTGCCTCAATCCCCGTTAACCCCATCTCTCTTCCCACCTCACACCATCCCACACCATACACCCACAAGCAAATAACGCACCTGCTGCTAATGGCAAAAGTGTCTGAATTTGCAAATGCACAATCAAAGACCAAAGCGTAGCCAAAGAAATCTGTAGCAAAGGCAAAAATAAATTTTCTCTCAGTATCTGAGATATGGCTCTGAACCAGTTCACACTCGTTTGAAAACCGTCTTGAACCCGTCTAACTCTGTATTGTCCAACTGCACATAAAATTTCAAGCTCGTAGCTCAAATAGTTTTTAAAATATGACTCTGAATCCCTTTTGATCAGGATATAATTACATACGAATCTGGTCCTTTTTAGCTTCTTCCTGAGGCATTGTGTCAAAGCTGAGTACAGCAAACAAAGAGAGTTTCAAATGTTTTGCAAGTTTTTTTTTGTATATGTTTATGATATAAAGACATTTTCTTTGAATTTATTGTGTTAGAACCCACAAACAGACGAGTGTCCACTGTACTCATACATTGAACACATTTCTGTGTATGTTTCAATAAGGCCGCTTAGACTTGCGGCTACACAAATTGTTGTTTTTTTTTTTTGTTTTGTTTTTTTCTGTAGTTTTCTTGGCTGTTGTTTTTGGCAATTCGAATTTGAGCCGTTGTCTTGAGCTATTTGTTTTGTACATTATTTTTCTTTGCTTTTTGCAGCCATGACTAACGGTTTGTCTCTCGACTGACTTCTTCTAAGCATTGTTGTGGCTCCTCCAATTGAAGTGGAACTGAAACATAAAGGTGTCTCTTCAACTTATTCACGCATGTGAAACGATCGTGGGAAACTTTTTAGTGTGACGTAGTGAGCGGCTTGTAAAAATGAATCCAACTTCCTGCGCGTGCCAAGCCAAAAATTGCAGGCAATTAATAAGAAAAAAAATTCTCGTTAATTTCAATTTATTGTCTACTTAATTTTTTTTTTTTTCCACTTCAACGTGATGGACACAGGCACTTGGACTGGGTGCTTGTACAACATTTAGCCATTTATGTTTATTTAACTTTTTTGGTTTCTTTTTTTTTTTGCTTTTTGTTTAAGTATTTAAATAGAAAAATATTCAAGAACGAAACTTTACACTTTTTGTTGTATTTTTTGTTTTTGTAAGTTAGGCACGGCCGTGTTTTATAGCCCGTACGTGTGGCGTTTTAACAAAAGCAGAACAAATGATCTGCTGATAAGCCGGCAGATTTTCCGCACTGCAAAATCAATTTGGAGCGTACTTAAAAGTGATTAAGTAATTGTATAGTGGCAGTTAATTTTATGCAAAACTTCCGCACTTAAAATAATTGCCACGAGGATGACTATAATTTATTAGGCCAGCCAGTCAGGACTCCAGGCCCTTATCCGGCACATGTGTAGATGAATTATTTTTGCCTTCAGGGGATTACAATTCAGTTCGTTAGCGCCATGTCATGGCAGGACTTGGCAAAAGTAACAAGGGGAAAGTTGTTCAAACCCGACTGTTGTATACCCAGTATGTCTCAACACAAGAGGGCTGCCTTTTATATATCTAGCCATGGCAATTTTCAGTGTGACCAAGAGCGACATTTGACATTTAGATTGTACGGTTAGGAAAACAGTGAGTTGTGAATGGTAAATAACGGCAACTGTTTACCGAAACTCTTAACAGACTTCTTCGTTTTCATCTTCATTTCATCTCTCTTCTTCCTGACGAAGTTAACTTCCACGAGTCGAGAGTTTTTTAGCTCTCAGAACAACGAAACATCTTAAACATCTAATCTGGGACCTTATTACTTCATTTTATTCATTATAAGTCAAAGTTTGTCAATGTTTTAAGCCGCTCGACTAGAAGAAACTCATTGCTTAGTGTCAAAGTTGGGCTGTAACCGGTTTGGTTCAAGTTTTTGGCGATCTCTTGACTGGGACCACGCACCGGAACACTTTTTTTCACAGTCAAAATGAATATATATTACATCGGTGCCTCATTTAGTAAAATTTCGCAAATGATAAACGGATTTTGAGAACGATTGAAATGTTAGAACAAATATTTTGTCGTAAAATATGGCCTCGCAAATGTACTTAGCGTCGACAATCCAGATAAAAAGGCGGCGAAAATCTTTTCAACCATGCAATAGGTTATGAACTTGGGATACAACTTGGGATCAAAACTTTTTAAAACCTCACATAGAGGGTTCGAAATGACGGATTCATAATGGTCTACCATAGTTTAAAAAAATTCTAAATTTTTTTTGAATAATAGAGCGAAATAGTACTCTACACTGACAAATCCAATACCAAGAATATAGACTCGAAACCGAGACGAAACGTTGTCAACAGAGGCGATGAAATCTCGAGGTTGTATGTTCCAATCCCATTGCAGCCAAACATTCTGATACCCTTGCATTTGTCCAGATGTCTTTAACGCATTGAAGGAAGCATCTCTGACCATATAAAGTATATATATTCTGGTTCAGCATGACGAGTTGAGTTGATATAGCCATGCTCGTCTGTCCGTCCGTCAATTTCTATGCTATCTCCTCCGTTAGTTTTAAAGATAACTCAACCAAACTTTGTACGAAGTCTTTTAGTACAAGTACGCTGCACATCTGATCGGATCACTATAGCATATAGCTGCCATAGGAACAATCGTTCAAAAAGCTAGTTTTAGTGAGAAAAACTTTTTTGTTTTCACATAATTTCTCCAGGATCGATGAAAATTGGACAACTATATTGTACAACTGACATACAAAAAATAGGTCTGAAAAAAGTCTTAGTTGGAAAAACTTTTTTGTTTTCGTAAAGTGTAAAAGATGAAGTGTTGTCAGATTTTTCAATGTATCTACAAAAAAATTCATTTACACTGCTCGCCACTTGAATAGGACACCCTGTATGCTCTCTTTAAAACTGCTCGTAACTCGAAAACGAAATGGTAGAATAACGGTATTTTTTGCATATTATCTTTGTGCAAGCATTCTTCGCTCTTTCTGGTATATTCCAAGTTTTGGAATAGAACCGTTCTAAAGTTGTTTGCACTTTATGTGAGCATTCGCAAAAATTCAATGGAATTTTTGCGCCACTTGAATAGAACATGCATTTTATTTGGTCGGTATCGTTGACACGTGCACACAAATTTTGGTTTACTTAAACTTTTTGCTTTAATTGAAGTGTATATAAAATTTAAAAAAATTAAAATGGGGCGTGGCACTTCATTATCTGAGTCGGAGAAAAGAAAAATCCAAGCTTACACGGATTCTGGCCTTTCTATTGCCAAAATAGCAAAAAAAAGTCGACAGGAGCCGTCACGCCATAACAAATTTTTTAAATAATGAGGCTAATTATGGTAAAAACATGAAGGGCCGCACCCACAGTGTGCTTACCATCGCGGACAAGCGACTTATATTAAGAGAAGCTTCCAATTCGCACGACTCTTTGGCCAAGATAAGGGAAAAATGCAACGTTAAAGCAAGTTTGACAACCATGCGTCGTGTTATTAATAATGCTACACACCTGAAGAGACTAAAAATCAAGAAGAAGCCACCTCTTAACCCGGCTCGGAAGTTACAACGCCTTGATTTCGCGCGCGCACATGTCACCTGGACTTCGGAGTGGCAACGTGTTGTCTTTTCGGACGAAAAAAAGTTTAATTTGGAGGGCCCCGATGGCTACAGCTACTATTTTCATGATCTTCGAAAAGAACCACACCATCTTGATAAGTTGCACAGCAGTGCTAGAGGTATTATGGTATGGGGGGCCATTTCCTATTATGGCACCTGTGAGCTTAAATTTATTCCAACCACCATGAATGCGTTGTGTTATAATGGTATATTGAAAGAGGCCTTTCCACACTTCCAAACTCTTTTTGCAAATCTAAAATGGATTAATCAACATGATAATGCCCCTATACATACGGCCCGGATTGTTAAATCGTATATAGCGAGCCAAAACGTGGAGTTATTAAGCTGGCCACCCTATTCACCGGACTTGAATATCATTGAGAATGTGTGGGGATGGCCAACACGTGAAGTATATGGATCAGGTCTGCAATATTCGAGCGTTCCCGAACTAATTGCAGCTATCAAATTAGCATGCGGCTCGATATCGTTGAATTATTTGGGAAAATTGTATGCAAGACCGAATGTGTGAGGTTTTGGAGAAAAAAGGAGGCTCAACACACTATTAAAAACTTTTTTTGGTTTAAAAACATGTTAGTAATTTCTTATTTAAGTAATATTGTTATTTGAAAAGGATTGAAATATTCTTAAATGGTTTTTAGATAAAGTGTCCTATTCAAGTGGTGCAAAATGAAGACTCCAAAATTTGTTACTTATTGGTTAACAATGTTTTTTGTATACTTACAACTTTTAAATAATTTTGTAATTTTCGTCTAATTACTACATTTAAATAAACTTTATAGGAAAACAAAAATTATTTTCCTAGATGGCTTGGTTTAGCAGCAATTAACTATAGAAAATCGACTTTAGAGGTGTCCTATTCAAGTGGCGAGCAGTGTATATTGAGCCATTTCGAGATTTTTGTCTTCAAAACAACAAAAAAATTTATAACATCTGGACAGTAAATGAATTGAGACATTTTCCTCAAAATAGCTCCTAACACGTTCTCTATCACAACATCTAGAGAGTTTTCCTTATTGATTCCGCTTCTTCAGACGACCCCAAACGTAAAAGTGCAATCGCTAACTATAGTTCAAGTTCCATTTGGGGTCGATATAAAGTCGACTCTTAGTGACATGGAGCGGCCTAAAGTGGTCGGAGTCATAAGTGCTCAAGCTTTTGGAGCTTGTGCCTGACTCTGTCAAAGATGTTGGGGATTACACAACTGTACAGTTCTGCTTGAAAGTTGGAAGTTACAAATTCTTCCACTATTTTATCCTGCCTCTACCTCTTTAGAACTGCCAAATTGTACAAGTCACTTCACTTGAATTCACCTTAGTAAAGTTGCAAACTTTTTAAAACTACAGACTCTACCCGCATTGTTACTATTATTAAAGAAGCTAAGAAATATATATATCACACTTTCATTCTTTTTTTTCAATTTTGCACCAATTGTCAATGAGCGAAAGCAAATCAAAATCAAATCAGTATCGTTCCACTAACTACTTGCTTTTGCTTTCACGAAATCAAACCGAAAGCAAATTACTTTCAGGAATACCACTATTAGTTCGCCAGTTGACTGATTTGGGCACACAGAACTTGGTTCCTCGCCAACAGGATGCAATTGCAGTAAGATCCTCCATAAGCTCATCCATCACTTCATCTACAGCATCATCACCCATACCTAAAGATTTTTTAATGTATTCTTATTTCATCATGTTCGTATTTAGCTTGATTTGTACACCTACCATTGATGCATTCTATTTCATGAAGAGCCATGTCAATTTTTCCCGTAATCAGTGCTTGTTGTACATTTTGTCTTGGCATTTTTATTATACTCTGTACCGAAGGTACATAGAGTATATTAAGTTTGTGCAAAAGTATGTAACAGGGAGAAGGAATCATTTCCGACCCTATAAAGTATATATATTCTTGATCAGCATCAACAGCCGAGTCGATATAGCCATGTCCGTCTGTCTGTTTGTCCGTCCGTATGAACGAAGAGATCTCAGAGATGGTAAGAGATAGAGGTTTGACATGTATGGGACATAAATTTCTTATACTTGCAGGCAGATCAAGTTTATTTTCAATTTTTGCCACGCCCCCTCGCGACCCCGCAATTTGGAAAAAACGTCATATCTCCTACAGTTTTGATGATAGACGGTTCGTACTTTCTGAAGATATCTAGTACTCAAAATTATTTATCGATTTGCTGAAGGAATGATAAAGATCGGATGAACGATACTCAAGTTATGAGCAAAAAACGGTCAGTTAACACCCCCACCCACCCCACCTATAACCTAAGCATTGCGTTCAGCAAGAGAGAGAGAGAGAGACTTAGAGAGCACACTGCGTTGTGCGTTGTGTGTTAACTGGCCGTTTGACTCGTGACCAAATGCGAGCTGCGACATTAAGGGTGCAGAGTATGTAATAGTCGGGCTTGACCGACTTTCTTTCTTGTTTTGATTTACATTCATGTATTAGGCTTTGACTCTCAAGTAACACCAAAATTCACAGCCTGTCAAAAACAGCTGGTTTACCACAACAATAGCTAGGGTAAATCACAAGGGGTCGCTCCCTAGCTCATGTGTGGTAAATTTATCAATTATGTTTTTACGAGAGCTGGTAAATACCCTAATTGTTACTACTTTTATTTAACTTCTTTTTAATTTGCGTAATCTAGCTTTATTTTAACTTAATTTTAGTGGCCCCCGAATATTTGCCACTCTAGGAATTTTACAACTCTTTAATTCGTACCTTGCTAGACTCCATCTAGCATTTCTAGCTTGTGATATCGCTTGTAATATTCATACAAATATTTATAACTTGATTTTCGATCCAATGGGTTATTTTACCTGCGAACTATTGTTATTATTGCATGTCTGATATACTTTACAGAATCGGAGAAACTTATTATGCCCTTTACGCCTTACCTTTGTTACAGGGTATAAAACTGGGCCTTGGTCCTGCTGTCAAATGTCAAATGTTAGCGGGGCGGCTGAAATTTGAATTTCAATGAGCTTGTTTTATATTTCTTTCTCTTTATTTATGACAGCACATAAAAGTATGCTTTAGTTTCGGTATTCCTCTGCTCTTTTGTTAGGGTAGGCTACAATTTTATTTAATGTTTATTTAATGGCATTTACAATTTCATAAATCACAACTGAACGCACCCACCCACAACACTCAGTAAATTGAAACTTTATACCCCAAATGCGCATTAAAATAATTTACAAAAGAAAATGTGTATTTGTCTTTCAGTTTGATAAGCTAAACGCGAAATATTGCACGAATCATTTTATTTTGCCCAATTAAATCGGGTAGGGAAATGGAAATTTTTGCACAAACGTCAGTCGTTTATTTCTTTATGCTTTTAATATTTATAATAACAAATCATAAAAATATCAATTGTTGTTTGCATACAATTTTGACGTCAGGGTTGTTGTATTGGCTAAGCATGTGTCGGTGCGCTGTGGTGAGTAACTTTGATAAGAAACCAAAAGAGTGGTGAATTGTCTTGTTTAAATAGCAATCTGCTTACTTTAATCCACATTAATTTTCATGCTTGTTTTAGTGTTCTGATCCGTTTAAGCAACAACGATCACTTAATTACTACCGCTCTCTGACACCCAACACCTCTTTCCGCTCTCGCTCGCTCTCTCTTTCTCTCTCTCTCCTCCTGCACATTTATTTTGCTTTATAATTTTTTGCTTGTCTTCAGGTTTGGCCATTTTCATTTCAGTGTTTGTCGTTGAGTCAAAGTGCGCGGATCGCTTTAAAAAGCTTAAATTCTGTTAAACTAACTTTATGTGATTTTGTTATATTGTTGTGCAGTACTTAAGTTTAAAAAGGTGACATTTATAGCAGGTTTAGGAGAGGTGTTGGAAAACAATTAACAAGGTAAATTCAGAACGATTAACTTTTGGTTTTTGCCAGTCTTTTTATTTTATCACATTGCTCTTTTAACCACCGAGCGCATGTTTATGGCATGTTCTTTCCTTTGATGATTCGCATTTGCAAGCGAAAATCAAATTGCTATTAACTAGAGAGACATCTGCTGCCAAAATACATGAATATAGAATAGAACATCATTATTTTTCTATTTGTTTATTACATATATTATGGTGAGCTCAGTGTGGCGTGAAATCATTGCTGTCATGATACTCTATATAAGCTTTAAAGATTTCTATTGTCGAGTTAATTAAAGTAAAGCAAATCATTGTCATACCTGATGCCTATGATGGATGGCTTTATAAGCAGGCATAATTAGCGTAGAATTTTTCAATGCAAATCAAAAACTGCCCTTAGAATTTCATATGCAACTTTCATAAAAGCCTTCCCTTCTATGGGGGTAATTTAAGTGTTCCCACCAAAAAATTAAATTTATTAACTTATTTTATATGTTACCCAAAACTTGATTTCACACCGATCGTTCCCCTGACATCAATGCATATAATATAGGGATCATTTTCTAGCGAAAACTAATGAAATCCTATAAATGAAACTGACTAAAACAGCAATATAAATGACGCAGTATCAAAAAGTTTGCTTGACTCATACACATACTTCGTTTCGGAATCGGAGTAATCGAAAAAAGGCACGTTCCTTTATGCATTCCTATGCAGGTTGAACTTTAGTTTACTGTTTTCCATACCAAGTGGTAGATAACGAATTGATTTTCATACTTTTCTCCTAAAAAAGGTTGTATATAAATCAGCGTCGGCCAACGAGAGCGAGGCCAAAAAGTGAGAGTGTATTGATCTGCGAAAATAAAGCGTGAAATTGCCTCAACATGACAGTATCAAAGCAACGACCATCTTAATCTAGACTATACATTTGCTCTGTCGAACCAAGTTTTGTTTGCAACTGCAACCATCTTCGTCACGAACTCGAACCGTCTTCATCTCAAACTGAGCCCTGTTTCACTCCCAGAGTGAATGGAGCAACTGCGACAGAGCAATACAGGGCGAGGATCGAACCTGAGCGCCGTAGCAGAGCAGCAAACAGAGAAGAGGGACTGCGCAAAGGTACTATTTACCCTTCTCTCATCTGTGTCAAAGGCTAGCCAGCGACTGAAAGGCTTTTTGCTCTCTTCTCCTCAGCTTCGGCATGCGTTCAGCTCGTATATGTGTTAATAGCGAAATGTCTTCGTCCCCCATGGGGTACTGGTGACCATCGCTGATATAAATGTTTTTTACTAATGATTAAGAAGTTTTAGGAAAAATATGAAATCACCATAGGTAGGTTCAAGGGATATACTTCTGATAAACTTTTTGTATTTATTATTGAAAACCGAACTACCATCATCTTCTATATTTTGTTTTTGTTTTTATTAATTTCATTGTTTAATACACCATATTTTCAGCATTAAAAGATCTTGATTACTTATGGAAACTAAACAGGTCTTAACAAAATGTTGAATATAGAATTGGGCGCGGAGTTAGTTGCGTACTTATACCTTAAAACATTAACACGGTCCAACACGAATCTATACGGCACATCACGATCCAGCTCGACCAAAATCTAGGCATATAATACCATCTGATGTGTTCCGGAAATATATAGATATTGGCTCATAAGCTTTTGCACACGATTTTGATATTCAGAGACTCTCGGACGATAGTGTAATAGCAAATCAAATATCTCTAAATGTTTCAAAAATATAGCCTTCTTTGATGAAATAGAACAGTTTCTATTTGATAAGAGTTTCTCTTTAGAGAATTTGGAAAACCGACTTACCTGTATGCCTGTATGAACTTAGTTTTAGACATATTGCTTAATCTCCCATCATAGTAACAAGTTTTTCCTGAAGAAGACAATTGTCCTCCTCTGTGAAATGATTGCTTTATTTTTTAAAATTGGCACCCAATAGACATAATAATAAACAACCCACTATTAGTGCCTTTTCAGTCCTGCCGTAGCGTAAGACCATGACCTAGTTGAGTTGCAAAATCTAGGTGGATTTCGATTGCGGCAAAAACAGGAACATGAGAAACAGCCATTAGAGATATAATAATAATGGTTCTCTTTATTTCATGAGCATATACTAAAGTACAATACTAAGAGTACAATTTGGAAGAGAGAAACGAAATTAACCAAAAAGAAAGTCCGTCTGTTGGCCGTGCCGATGGCTCCTCACCTCACACCGATTACTACACCTGGCTGCCCGGGTCTTCCCCAGATACCAGATCGTTCATCAGTATTTAGCAAGAGTAGCACATTTGCAAATAAGATTTCTAAAATTGCTGCTCGATATTGTAAAGCTAGCTTCATAAAGGTCACCAGGTCTGCCCAGTACTTATCCTTCCTATCATCCAGACTACTTATTATATCGGTCCTTGTTAGCAGGGGTTTCCTAAAACATAGCATTCTTTGCTGCTTTAAAATTGGGCATCTTCCTAGGAAATGCTCAAGGTCATCTAGTTCAGCAGTGTTGCAAAGGGGGCTGGTAACATGTCCCTGACAGTTGTAAGTGTTAGACCCCAGTTTTATAAGATCGAATCGGGCCTTAAGTACGTAGTTAGAGATATATGACAAATGTAAATACAGTTTTAAGCAGTTGAAACCGATAGCCCAATGTCAGTGGATTCAATGCGTCATAAAGAGACGATCTGATCTAGATATTCTTTTCATCTTCAATATAATTTTGTGAGCTTTAAATTAGAAAAATCAACGTTTACACGTCATCCAAGTGTAGTTGAAGAATAAGCTCTCCAACTCACTCTTTTTATATGAATAAATTTTTGTCTAAAGCTGTCTTTACACTTGTCATTTATGGGTATTTCCACAGAAAAGTCCACCGGGACCAAAAAATGAAATGTACCTAAAAATACTATCATATACATCCACATAAAGTATATGTATTCTTGATCAGCATGACGAGCTGAGTCAAATGAGCTTTGTCCGTCCGTCCGTGAAATTTGGCACAGAGTCTTCTAGTCACAGACGAAGTTAGCTTTGCTTTCTCGTTTTTTATACTCTGTACCAAAGGTACGCAGAGCATATTAAGTTTGTGCAAAAGTATGTAACAGCCAGAAGGAATGATCTCCGACCCTATAAAGTATATATATTCTTGATCAGCATCAACAGCCGAGTCGATATAGCCATGTCCGTCTGTCCGTCAGTATGAGCGAAGAGATCTCAGAGATGGTAAGAGATAGAGGTTTGACATTTATGGGACAAAAACTCATTATACTTGCAGGCAGATCAAGTTTATTTTCAATTTTAGCCACGCCCCATCCCGACCCCGCAATTTGGAAAAAAACTCATATCTCCCACAATTTTAATGAAAGATTCAGTTCGTACCTTCTAGAGAAATCTAGTAATCAAAATTATTTATCGATTTGCTGAAGGAACGAAAAAGATCGGATGAACGATAGACAAGCTATGAGCAAAAAAAATTTAACCTCATGCCAACTACCGCGGTGGTTATTCAAACACACACAATCTTTGGGAGAGAGAGAGAGAGAGAAACTTAGAGATGAGCGTATAACAGCGTATGACGCGTATAACACGTATAACGAGCGAGCAAATGCGAGCGACGACATTAACTGTTATAGAGTATCTTATAGTCGGGCTTGACCGACTTTCTCACTTATTTTTATTATATTTTCATGTTTTCCACATGAAATTGAACTAAAAAAAGTTAATCTTAAATTTATTCATAACTCATTGCGAGATTTTCGAAAGCAAAGTCGCGTAAGCGCCATTTTGCTCATTCTCTTATTTTTGTTGTTATAAAAATGCCTTTAGATTGCATTGATTTTTGGTCTCTTAAATCCTTCTAAGGGTACAAAGTGTTTAAAATTTAAGGAAATTTAAGTAACATAACGTGAGGTAACATAACTTCAGATATTTTTGCTAATAAAAATAAATGGAGAAAAGATCAAGAAAGATAGCCCAGAAATAAACTTGTACTACTTCCAATCCTACTAAATAAACTTTTATACAAAATGCTTTGATGTTGTTGTGTGACCTCGAGCCGGCAGAAACTCCCAGTATAAAAATCTTTGCTTAATTCGAAGAGTTTTGCAAATTTTCTTAAACAACTATAAACTCTCTTCCGGTTTTTGTAAAGTCAACTCCTTATGATGGATTGATGCCATGTCATCTATTGCTAATTGAAGTGCTACTTAATTGTTATCCAAATATAAAAATCTTTTTAAAAATCCAAAATTTGACCATTTTTTAAAACATTTTGGAAATGACCTTATCTTTAAAGAGACTCTCTGATGTAGCATAGCATATGATGCATATGATGCATGTAATAGCATGATGATGCGAAATGGAGCATGTGTTTGCACTACCTTTTTATTTATTGTATTATGGTGTAATAGCAAATCAAATATCTCTAAATATTTAGAAAATTCAGCTTTCTTTGATGAAATAGGACAGGTTCTATTTGATAATAGATTCTCTTAAGAGAAGTTTAACAACCAATCCACAGGAAAGTAATGGATCCTACACATCTTTGTAAGAAACATAATACTTGTTGTCAGTGATGATAATCAGTGTGTGTGTGTATTCAGTTACGCGGACTCCAGTTCAACTATTTCATTTTGTACATCCCCAACACGTGTAGGAGTAGCTACTTAAACTCTGTCTCCGTTTCAATGGTCTATATGTTGCATACAAATGTTCAGTTTAAGTGAGTTTTATAGCTTTTTAAGTGACAAAAGTTGCCGTATTTCTATATCATGGCATGTCATCAGCAGCTGACATAGACAATTGAGCTGGAGCCTGGGTTTGAACTGCAGTATAACAATATGTGTGTGTGTGTGTGTGTGTGTGTGTGCGTGTGTATAACAGTTTGTTTGCTGAACAAAGTAGCCGAAATTACATCATCAGCGTCAAATTTATGGCCATTTTTTTTTTATGTTACCTTATTTATTTGCCTTAATTAATGTGCCCACATTGTTTGTTTGTGACTTTCTTAAAATTTATTTTTACATTTCCACATTGCAGTTCATGAACTCGATATACTTGTTGTTGTTGTGGCAAAATACTTACACGAAATGTTGCTGAAAAATGCATTAATTGTGTGATTGTGCGCAAATATTCATTGTGTGTTTTTGTGCTAATTTGTTGAGCAAACATTTGGCTTAACTGCTCGGATATTAGGTGAATTAGCACGGACACACACACCATACAACTATGTTTTATAACTTGTATTTCATTTTAAAATATAAATTTAGGCTCAAATTAATGTGGGAAAACTGTCAGCGGTAGGTAATCAATGAAATTGTTCAACTATAATTATTTTAACAGCTGCAGAGGGAATGTCGTTAAATATTTCCCCTAGAACACAATTAAAATAGTCGGCTAATAAATAATTATGAAAAATTGAAATTGCTCCTAAGTAGCTAGGTGATTAATACTTGACTGATGACAAATATTTACAAATATTCACGCTTTTTATATGCCTCTGAATGTCAGTTATTGTCTGGCTATGTTACACACCTACTGCCAACTTTGTTCTATGTTTGCTATATATACGTATATACATATATATTCCTCTTAACATTTACAAATTGAATTGAACGGCCTCACTCACACCCCGAACCTATCCACTCTTCTGGCATTTATCTAACAAACATCGCACATTCTCAATTAAAAAACTTGGCTATTCGCTTGAAATCAACACCTGATATGATACAAAATGACGCAAATAAAACCAAATACAAATTCATTTGGCTTGCCTTTAGAATGATGACCAACTTGAAATGATTCTTTCTAGGCATTAAATGAAAATCAGCATCGAGCAATCGCTGATTGATTGCCAAGACAATTTAAGTATATTTATGCGGGGGCATGGTCAACTGCTTTTAACCCATTTTTGGCCATTGATAAATCCAACTGATCGTGACCGCATTACAGTTGCCACTTGCGCCAAATAAGATCACAAGGCAGTCAGGCCTATGGCAATAAGAAACAGAAACAAAACTCGAAAACTCAAAAACTCGAGTGAACGCTCGAGAGTTGTTTAAATATTTACTGATATTTTATGAGCCTTTGTTGCCAATTAAGTTTGTAATTATGTGTAAGCAGACGATTAAATTGATAAGAGTTTGCGGCAAAATTTATTTGCTTCAAATTAAATGAATTTTTTTATTTCTTTTATTGTCAAGTTGAGACATTTCAGTTCAAAGGAATTAGTGGCGTCATTTTGTGTTGATTTGCTTATTCAGCCTACAATATTCATGGGTTGACTTTTAAGTTTCTGAATCTTCTGAATCTTCTTTCTCTGAATTAAATTTTAAAACGTCTATGGAAAGCACACACCGTTGATGGTAATGGCCTTTCTAACCACAATTTAACATCCAATGTCCACACCAAACAGCAGTTTTTTAAGTATATTGATATTTGGTATATCCAAAAATACGATTCAATAGTTAAGATGATTGTGCGGTTGAAAATTCGAAAATTTTTATCATTTGGAAGTATTTCTTTTACAAGAGTAGACATAAATCAAAAGCTTAATTAAACAGACGTCAACAAATCAAACTCGGATCTGCACTTTTTGTAAGTCTTTCATGAAAATCTTTAAAAAGTGTTAATACATTTTAAAGAGATCGATTTAAGGATCTTTCTTGTAGAATATTGAGAGTATTTACTAGTCCTCGTAAAATAGTTAAGTTAACTAAAGGTCAGTAGTAATTGTTGCAGTATGCAAGCTGTTTTTGGCCCGTGCACAGTGTGTCGATACAGCAATCTAGACGATGAAAAAGGAAAAAAAAAAAATATTTTCATATATGCTATACCAAAATGTCCCACTGTTACAAAAATGCACAAAAATGAGACCAATAATTGAGAACTCAGAAGTAATGGGACATTAAAGATAAGAAATGTTTTTGCTAGAGAATTTAAATGACTATGTCGGAAATAAAGTGCAAATTTAATTGATTGAACTGAAAATAAAAACGTATATTCACCATAATGTTTTTGATTTTAATTATTGTGCTGATATATTTAGTTAATTTGGCATCAAAAATGGACATAAAACTATTTAACTAAAAAAGTTGTGAAGCTTTTTAAAATTTCATTTTTTTAACGTTTTTTTTTTTCTTTTGATAAAGTGGGATACAAAGGGCTTGTTTCGATTTGTGCTTAAAGCCAAATTGAAGGTCGTTTTAAGGTCTTTTCAAAATGCATAAGTTTGATTTGCACCGATTTGCACAAAGTTGTCTTTTTTTCGATTGATTGTAAGTCTAATTACAAGTTGGTGTTCGATGTGTGGTCAGAAAAATTACACCTCAAATGTGTCTGAGGCTATGAGACACACAATATTTTAACTCCCCCTCACTTCTACGTTAAAACTTAATCATTTTTCTTCCATAAAACTTATCTAAACGATTTAGAAATGAGAAATTCTTTCATAAATAAAAAATATCACATGGAAAATTCATCTCTAATTTTTATGTGTCCCTAACTAACGAACGGTGCTTGTCCGACCCCCCCTCTGGAACAATTTTGGTCTTATTTCGACCTCATAAGTACAACAACGTCATAAAATAATTTTCATTTTCTAGATTGTTCTAAACGACACACTGTACAGTATTAGGAAGTACGTAGGAACTTGTACCTAGGTACATATTTTGTGTACCTTTTACCTTAGCTCGGTATTTTTAAATTCCAGTACCTTTAACCTTACCTAGGTCCAAATTTTCATTTACCTTGTCAAAAAGTAAGCTACTTTAATTTGAATGAGAATTTAATTTCAAATGATAGCCTGGTTGGGAAACTAATCTAATTTAAACATTCGTTCAATTTAAGATTGTCGGTGTGACTATTAAACTAACATAGTCTTCAGCTAATTACTGATCCTTAAGACGCTTCAATTAAATACAGAAAACTGTCTGTGCAACTAGCATGGAAATAAGGCACATAAACTCTCTTCTGAATGATTTCAAAATGTGATTGCTATTCAGAGTGTAATATAAATGACAGCATTTTATTTAACACACAACAGACCAAATTCTATTCAAGGACCCTATCACCAGTGGACTTTGCTATCAGCCTAAATAATTAAGTTGCTAATTTTACCATTAAAGAAGTTTCAAAAACTTGTTCTTATCGCTTTACTTCCTATATATCTAGGCGGTCGGGCGTGGCGTACCAGTTGTATGTGTGGCTGCTGGTGTGCGGGAGGTTGTGGGTTCGATCATGCCGTTCGGATTCAGCTTTAAACTGTAGGTCCCTTTCTCTTGTACGAAAAATTATAAGCACACACTCCAAGAGATTGAGAGAAGCTTGGCCCTGGCCCTCCTGGAGGTGCTGTTAGCCAATTTTACTTTTTACTTATCTATGCCAAGACCAAGATTAAATACTTAGACCAAGATGATGTGATGTTGAGGCGAATGTGGAACTTAATGATTGTTAAAATTTAAATATGTATTTTTTTTACCTAGATCGAAAATTCAATTAACGGGAATTCTGGCCTAAATAGTCGGAAAGATAAATTTTCTAAATTCTGAATTCTAAATTTTCTGACTTAAAACTAAAAGAAAGTGTATGTCCCTTTGGATTTTCTTGGAAACTCTGGGCACAGAATAGTTCAATTGATTTCTGAGAATCTTTTGCTTTTTTTTCGTACAGCTTTGTGGAAATTTCGAGCAAGCCTCAAAATAGTTCACGTCATGAACATTTTCGGATAGGTGGTGTTGGATAAACCATGTTCTAAAAGGCTTATTAAAAACTACCTTTTTTTACCTTTACTTAGGTACTGGAAATGTTGGATACCTTATACCTTACCTACGTTTATTTCTGATTATTTACCTTATATCTTACCTAGCCACCATTCGAAACTTTCGGTTGGCCAGTTGTTTATATGGCAGCTATTTTAAATATTCTTCTGAATTTGATCAAAATCGTCAAAACTGTGCTGAAGCAGAAAATATTTATAGATGGAAACAAAAAAAAAAGTTCTCATTAGAACTACTTTTTCGACCGATCGTTCCTATGGCAGCTAAATGATATAATCATCCGATTTGGATCAAACTTAGCAGAACAATGTGGATGCATATAGTGCTTATAAATATTAAGTTTGGAAGCGATAGGATTGAAAACAAAAAAGATTTTTTTTACTCGGACTTTTCCAGACCTATCTTTTGTATGGCAGCTAGACTATATAGTTGTCCGATTTAAATCAAACTTGGTGAAATTATGAAAAGCATAAAAAACTTGTATATATAGGAGTTTTGGGTACGATTGCATTGAAAACAAAAAAGTTTTTCTTATCAGAGCTACTTTCTCGACCGATAGTTTCTATGGCAGCTGAATGATATAGTCATTCGATTTGGATCAAACTAAGCAGAATTATGTGGAAGTATCAATAAATATCAAGTTTGGGAGCGATAGCATATAGAAATAAAAAAACTTGGTGATATAATATCATGAAAAAGCATTGAAAACATGTTTTGGGAATAATATAATACTATAATCTTAGAACTTTTTAGCAGGCTCTAGGTCAATAAGCTATGATTCTCATCATAACGTTTCTAAAACAATATTACGGGGCCTGCAGAAACACATACATATACAAAGCTTCTGTGACTTGGCGTTTGCTACTGTTTGTCAGAATTTTTGCTACAAGTCTGTCTTGGGATTCCCAAGCGGTCTTAGCAGCTCTGACATGAGGTAGCCTCTGCCAACTCATTGAAGTTGTGCAAAAGATCGCTGATGATTGAACTGTTGGAAGTATATGAAATAGCTATACGATCAACCAGCCTACTTTGTGGTGTTGTGCGTGTCTTGTTTTGGTATGGTCAAGAAAGCTTTAAAACTGACAGAGGAGATAGCACTGAAACAGATGGACGGACGTAAAACGTAAAATTTAAGAAATCAAAATAGCTATCACTGAAATCAAAGATAATTTTTGATCTTATTTTAAGATAGTGACAATAGAAAAACTCTCCCTAATTATCAGAAAGATACATAATTTTCTAAAATTAAAAAATTTAAAAAAAAAATTTTTCATGCCTAATTTTTTTAAGTTTTAGAAAACTTATTCGGTCTATAAGAAAATTAGTTCAGACTGTTTTTACGCTTAGAGCGATACCACGTAGTAGAATTTTAACACACTTGATGTCTTCATACTTAACAATTTTTTGAATATTCGGTTCTTCTTTCTCATGATTTTTTTTTATACTTAAACCCAATCTTACTCAAATATAAACCCAAATTATTCAAAAATATCTCAGAATAAAACATATGATATTAAAACATAGCTATTGAGCAAATATATCAAATTTCACAGTTCTTTCCTATACCATCTCTGCGAAATAATCATTGAATTTCCTTAAAATTTAACAGAATAACTCAATATCATCTCTGAGAAAACTGCCAAATGTAAGGACTAAACCATCCTATTTCTAACACACCATAAACAAAATTCAATAACTTATACCACGTCCCGTCTCCGATCCCAATTCAATCCGCAGTTCAAATTGGCTTACACGAGATTCCAGTCGTGTCATGAAATCAGCGCATGTATTCAAAATGGCATATGTTCGCTTAAAAGAAAACATAAAATTGTTTCAAATAACATATTTTAAAGCTACGAAATCGCACTAAACGATGATTTTATGAACGGTTTAATGAAATTATGTTGGCTGCCCAGAAAACGTGACTAGAAATGGGTAAAACATACATAATAATCAACTTAAAGTTCCAATTACCCTGAAACACGACAAATCAGATTCGAGTTAAGCACACCAAAGTCATCTAGAGGGGCAACCACTCCTTCTACAAACTGAACAAAAATTTCATTTTGCAGAATTGTGTCTTTAATGCTGCTTTTGTGATTGGGATTGGTAAAAGTTTTGAACAAACCCAGCTAACTAAAACTTATTTGGCTTATCTGAACTAAGCTACGAATGATTCGTCATTTGAAATCTCAATTAACCAAACGGTTCAAGCAATTAGGCACTCAACGGAAGTGCCGCAGACGTTCCTCATCAGATTTGAACAATGCAGCCAAGAGCCTATTTAGGAGAGTGTTCATTGCGTTCATCTATGGCTCGTGTTTGACAATTGTCCATTTCCATATTTCAACCTAACGATTTGCATAGCTAATCACACTCAACTTTTTCCTCATTTTGTCTTTGCAGTTATTGTCATTGTCAGCCAGAAAGTTGCATCGCAAAGATGGGCAAATTCGAATACTCGCTGGGTCTCAATGAGCTCAAATCGAAGGAGCTGCGTCTGTGGCAGGCCCTCATTGGCGAGTTTCTGGGTAATCTCATCTTAAATTTCTTTGCCTGCGGTGCCTGTACCCAGATAGAGGATGGCACATTTAAGGCTCTGGCTTTTGGTTTGGGTGTCTTTATGGCCATAACGGTGAGTAAATATGTGAGGGAAATTGAAATCAAACTTTAATGTATATGTTTTGCTTACAGATTGTGGGTCACTTGAGCGGAGGACATGTTAATCCTGCGGTCACTGTGGCCATGTTGGTATCTGGACGTGTGAGCCTACTGCGTGCTCTATTTTATATTGTATTCCAGTGTCTAGGCGCAATTGCGGGTACTGCAGCTGTGAGGGTGAGTGCTTCATTAAATTGATTGTCTTTGAAAAGAACTATCTGTGGGTATTTCCTATTAGCTGTTTGCTGTGAAATCGAAAAATACCACTTGATCATTAACACAAACTTTGTTACCAGAACCAAGCCAATCCTTTCAGTACAATGCAACCAACAATTTCACAAAAAGAGCCCAAAATGTTTCTAAAATGTGTCAAATATATTGGAAACATTATTCGAAAGTGTTTCAATTGCAAATTTGCAACATTGGAATTCCTATGTCTTTATTCGCCAAAAAGAATTAGCTGAAATACCAACTGGTAGGTTTGTTTAAAGTGTGAACAGCAAAACAAGTTCGCTGATGGGGAGAGTTTGGTAATTCTTGAAGAACGCGATCGTTGTACGGACATACCCAATTGCTATTCCAAAATGTTGTAATTAACATCTACTGATGTGTGTTGATTATATTGAATTATAATCAACCATTGACCTTGAGCCAGCCAGATGCAAACTTTGACTAAAATCAAAAACTGAGCCGAAATATATTTTTATTTCGAATGGGAAAATATTTCAATAAGAAAAACAAAATATTAAAAAATTTGTAAAAAGTTAATTTGTTGGGATGCCAACAACACGCGGTGTTCCCAAGCGGTCCCCCATCTAAGTACTAACCGCGCCCGACGCTGCTTAATTTCGGTGATCGGACGAGAACCGATGTATTCAGCGTGGTATGGTCGTTGGCGAATGTCGTTGGGTGAATGAAGGGGTTTCTATAGCAAAAAGCTGTTTTTTAGTGAAAAGCTTTTACATACTTAGTAAAATAAAAGCTTTAAAGTTCTAAAAGAACCCTTAAAAGATTCCACATTATATCAAACCAAACATTTCTGTTCATGGTTCTTAAGGGTGATTTTTATGCTGCTTGGTTTTTCAGTGTACATTTTTTGACACCTCACGCTTGATTCGTAACATGTGGCAACTCCAAAATGCTCAGTAAGATTGGCCATTTCACCATGAATAGACTAACAAACGAACAGAGCTTGCAAATCGTTGATTTTTATTATCAAAATGTGTGCTCTGCGAGAAATGTGTTTCATCGAAGAACTGTCTTCAGCGACGAAGCTCATTTTTCGTGCAATGGGTACGTCAACCAACAGAATTGCCGAATTTGGTCTGAAGATCAGCCAGAAGCCGTTCAAGAGCTGCCAATGCTCCCTGAAAAAAGGAACTGATTGGTCAACAGTTATGAAAATCGCAACGTTAGGCCGTTCGCACACGGCTTGTATCGTCATCGTAGCGATTTCACAAACAAAAGTCCCAAAGTTTTAAGTCGCTTTGATGTCGCACACTTCGAGTTTGAAGGGAGAACAAAATGAACAAGGCGACTATAGTCATGCTGTACGCATGTTGTTTTCCGTTCAAACTCAAGTGGGACTTTTGTATGTGAAGCCGCTACGATGACGATACGAGCCGTGTGCGGAGGACCTTAATGAGCCAAAATGGAAGAATTAGACTTGGTTGACATGTGGTTTCAACAAGACGGTGGCACATGCCGCACGGCATGCGAAACCGTGGACCAATAGAGAGTCTTGTTCGGTGAAACAATTAATCTCATGTTTTGGACCAGTCCATTGGCCGCCAAAATCATGTGATTTGACCCCATTAGACTAGTTTTTGTGGAGCTACAATTGCAGTCCTGGAAGACAATATTACAGCTGCCATTGGTGCGATACCGGCCGATATGCTGAAAAAAGTTAACATAAATTGGAGCTTAAGATTGGAACGACCAACTCAGGCGTAGCCGCGGGCAACATTTGCATGAAATAATCTTTAAAAAGTAAAATAAATATTTCATTCAGTATTGCAAATTTTCTGTTTTTTTTTTTTAAATTTTCAATATAGGCAAAAATTAGTAAAAAGTTAATTTGTGGGAATTGCCAACAACACGCGGTGTTCCCAAGCGGTCCCCCATCTAAGTACTAACCGCGCCCGACGCTGCTTAATTTCGGTGATCGGACGAGAACCGATGTATTCAGCGTGCTATGGTCGTTGGCGAGTGTGATTGGGTGAATGAAGGGGTTTCTACAGCAAAAAGCTGTTTTTTAGTGAAAAGCTTTTACATACTTAGTAAAATAAAAGCTTATGGTTGATTATACCTTTTACTCGAAGAGTAAAAACGGTATAATAAAGTGGTGCAAATGTATGTAACATGCAGAAGGTATCATTTCCGACCATATCAATTTATTCTTGATTAGCATCAACAGCCGAGTCAATATAGCCATGTCCGTCTGTCCGTCCGTGTGTCTGTCTGCCTGTATAAACCATAGCTCGTAAATAACTCTCAATCCTATTTTCAGTTTGCTCTGCTCATGTCACTGTCCGAAAAAACAAAAAAATGCTCTCGGGCTTTCCTCAACCGAATGTGTTCTGATATCGCGCTTACTGTTAAGTGGCTGTGGTTGTCTGACAGCAACCCTATAACAGGCCCAATTCAATCAATTGGTCATAAAATGTATGCTTCTCAAAGACCAATCAGTCAATACGTTAGTTCAAAAGGATGCAGACTCAAGAGTTGCGCCAGAGTTTAAAATAAGAAGAGAGAGAGAGTCAATGCGAGAGAGAACGGAGAGCACCCAGCAAGCATTTTATGAAATTTCTGATCACATTCGAGTCCTCAGTTTTTAACCCGTTTCGACTCATTTTCGAGTCTTTTTTTAATGAATCATATTTTGAGCAAATGCATGAGTCATTTTCGAGTCTTCCTTAAACCACACATGAAACTAATCTCTTTTTAATCATCAAATGGGCTCGAAAAAGACTCGCCAAGGTGAGGAATCACCTAATGATCTTCCAAATGCTAGGTGGGTAGTTCATATTACCCACCAATGCACACATACGAAGAAGATCTTTTGAATTTGTGAATTTTGCCCAAAGACGTCAGAGGAAAAAAAACAAGAAAAAAATGTGTGTTCTCGCCTCTCACAACCAAATAGAAGCAAAGAGCGTAGTTAAAGCCATGACACAACTAATACAGGAATGGCACTCTGCATACATTGTGGCCCAGCGCTTCTGCTGAGAGCACGAGAGAGAGAGACGGAGAGTGAACGCGTGAGTGAAAGACCCACATATGTACATTTTACACACTAATTTAGTATGTGTGTATAACAAAAAAGCAATGAAGCAGCAACAAAAACAACAAAGCGGTCGGTGCTACAGAAACAAACCCCTTCAAAATTACCGTCGGCAAAAACCTACACAACCTTACGGCTCAAGTGTCAACTGCTTACTGATATTTTGTGGCCCGATCAGAGGGCTCAGTCTGTGAGTGCCTTCTTTGTTGTATCTTAGTTAAAGCAGTGCCGGCCAAATGGAGAGGACAAAAAAGTGTGCTTGTGTGGGTGAGCAAGAGAGCTCTTTTCCTACAGCCGATTACTTACAATTCAGTGTTCGGCTCGCGTTTGCCTTAAAGCACGACTGACTTCGTCTCCTGGTAGCTATGGCTGGCCGGCTCTGTGTTAAAGGTTGTTTTGGTGCCGGGCGAAAAATGTTCTTTTCTGACAGAGGCAAGCGGGGGACCGGTTTTTGCAACCTCTGGTATGAACATCTAGATCTCAGAGACTGAAAGAGCTAGAACAACAAAATTTAATAAAAATCTCATTTTCATACTTTAAAGCATGAAAATTGCATAAATAACTTTATTGCGGTTTTACAGTGCTGAAGATCAATGTCTGAGATATGAAACCACAAAGCACTTAAAAAAAATTCGAAAACAAATAGATAAGGCAAACTGAGCTTAGAACATATTTCTTTCATAGCTTTAGCAATTTTCTTATCAAATATTTATTACTCACGCGTATTTCCCGTTCCTTCTCTCTCTTCCAAAGATTCTCATCGATGCTGACTACCACAATGGCCTGGGTCACACCAGTCTGGCCATGAATATTACCGAATTGCAGGGCCTAGGCATTGAGTTCTTCCTGGGTCTGTTGCTGGTACTCACCGTTTTCGGGGCCTGTGATGGCAATAAGCCGGATTCTCGTTACACTGCCCCCCTGGCGATTGGTATGTCTGTGACCTTGGGCCATTTGGGTACCATTCGTTATACTGGAGCGAGTATGAATCCTGCACGCACAGTTGGCACTGCATTTGCCACCGACAATTGGACCTCCCACTGGGTATACTGGGTGGGGCCTATACTGGGCGGAGTGACTGCCGCCTTGCTGTACACTCAGGTGCTGGAGGCCAAGACTCCGCCAAAGAACAGCGAAGCGGCTGAGAAATATCGCACACATGCCGATGAACGCGAGGTGAGAGTCAGGTTGATAAATGCCTGGAGCGATAAGTATTTCTATTGAAAAATCAAATACTCACTCACACTCATACAAACCATGCACACACACAGATACATGTAAATATAAGTTTAGCCCAAAACTGAAGGAACTAATGGTACAAAATGTTTCACTCTTTGCAGCTACGCAAATTGGAAGGTGCACGGGACTATGCTTAAGCCATTTCAAGAGCCAAGATCGTGTCTCGAATCCATTAACTAAGAAGAGAAGCAACAAATTTATACGTTTTGTTAATGTTAATCATTTATATATATATATTTGTACGTCTAATTGTAATTTATGTTAAATTATTTATGCAAAAGCCACATTTTTTTAAACTAATTTCTGTTAATTTATACTTAAACTTTTGCTGAAGATTTTGAAATAAACCGCCTAAAAAGCTCACAAGAGAAAAGCTCTTTCACAACACTGGCCCAGCACCCAAACGCAAAGACATGCGCCAAAACTGTCAAATAGCATTAAAGCACAAAATTGGGAAAATTCAACGCACAGTTGCGTGTTGGCTTCTAACTAAGAAGAAAATAAAGGAAGAAAAAATAGAGCAAAAAACGTGAACTGCAATAAATAATAACAAATAATTTACCAATTAAAATTAGTGACCAAAACGCACAAGAATTAGCAATCAGAAATCAGAAATTATATATAAAATTTTAAAACCCCAAAGCTGGCAAATTATTCAAACCAACAAATCAATACAAATTCAATGTCAAGCTGATTACAAGCCACAAAAAAGAGAAAATTAAAAGAAACCCCCATAAATTAACGTAAATTCCAAGTCTCCCCACGGGTTTTAAGCGCTTAAAGAGCCATTTGTTTTGGCCTAGTTTTCTTTGCTGTCCAAATCGATTTTTATTATGAAACAACTGCGCGACAAGGAGAATCGTAAAAGTCTTTGAAAAGGCAAGTGTTGAAGTGTAAACACCAACAAAATCAATACTCATGCCTGCAGTATTATAATCCAATCATCCTCCAACAAGAAGTGCAACGGCAAGTAATCGACCAAACTCAACCACATATACATACCTTAACATTAATATATGTGAAAAGGAAAGCAGCTGTAAAACTGACCCTTTATTCCTAAGGGGGGGGGGGGGGAGTCTGTGCTGGTTGTTGTCTAGGCTATAAGCCCCCCCCCCCCCCATCTTTTACAGCTTTGTTTACGTTTTTATAATAACCGGCTAATATCGACACACTATATAATCTCTATATTTATGAATAGCCAAAGCTATTAACATGTGGCTAAACCAGCTATTAAATGTGCATACAAACAACTTGTTGATTGGGTGGGTATAGGACACTCTCGTACAATGACCTAGGCAATTTGACCCACATAAAAAGGGGTTGCAATGCGAACAGAATTCTTTGATACTGTCAGCAAACGCAAATGTGTTAAATTTAGAGATGCCGAGAAAAAACCTTAACCTGAAAACAATCGGGCGACAGTTTTTTTTTAAATACACTCACCGCAAGAGCATGTACGAATGTGAGTAGTAGAATGTTTAAAGCTGATTAAGGGATTCTTTCTTTCTAAATATGAAGACTTATTGCGAAAATATTGTAGCTGCGATGGGCACATAGTGGCCCGTTTCGACTCGAAATTATATTATGTATTATATTATAACAAGCTGACACGGCAAACGTTGTTCTGCCATATAAATTGTTTCTAGTTAATTAATGTTTATGCAATATCCGGCTTGTCCTTTCCACAAAATTAGCGGATATTGAAGAGCGTCGTATGAACGATTACACAGGTCAACAAAATGACCACTTTTGTGAGGTCCAGCCTTCTTTGTATTCAATTCTGTTCCAGTTTTGTGCACTGATTCTAAAACTGGTCTCGGGTTTTCTTCATCAGCTCTTGCTTTCAAATCGCTTAAAATCCATTTTGCAGTATTTTAGGCTTTCAAAAAATTATGTAGGTTGCACCGAGCAAAAATATCTGTATTTATGAGTTTTATGCGACAGTATACATATTAATGCAGCCTACAAAAATCATAGGAGCAGCATCAGCAAAACCAAAAGCGTTCAAATAGGCCATTGAATAGTAATTTTCATCAAATTATGGCAAATTTTTCAAACTTAATCGTCGTGTACAAGCCATTGCGGTGGTTGGATTTTAATTACAACCACTTTAGCATGTAGCCTAAGGGCTCTTCTATTTTCACAAATTTTGTTGCATTTAAATCAGCTGGATGGACAAAGTTACCGAAAAAATGAATTAAAATTTATGGCAGGATAACTAGATTGATACATAAAATGTGTATAGGAAGTATTAAAAGACTACGTGATCTAACATAGACCTCACATTAATTGTCAAGCAAATGTACAATAACAATCAGGCAGTACTAGACTCAAACAATTTCCGCCAAATTCAAATTTGTTTAATATCAAACACCCTCGCGAAAATGACATTTCAGTGAAGAGTCTATCTGTGAAGCGAATGAATATGTTGAGGAAATTGACCATTCTTATTATTTGGAGGAATGAGTATGAATACAAGGTAGTGCAAATACTGGCTCTATTTCGCAAGCGAATATGTTTGTGAGTCGGTCACGTCATTTGACGAGATAATAATAATTATTATTATTGCTTATTCGTCGAATCACAATTTCTCTCGTCGCTGTGCGGTCGCCAACCATTATTCAAGCAACGTCGTCAACAGCTGGCGCATTAATTCAACGCACATGCTCTCCAGCTGGTGTTTTATCAGAATTAATGACATTAGCGTGATTGTCAATTTGCAATTCGTGCATGTGTGATTTAAAGAATTGCAATAATTCATAGCGCCCATTCAAAAGTTAGTCCAGCTCGCCGACGATGCGCCAGGCGTTAGGCGAATTGAGGTTATTGTAGCCGCAGCGTGCATCCACACGATTTACGTCCTCATAAAGTCCATTTGTAAAAATGTATGTGGTTCGTTTGGCATTGGCAGCAATGAGCCTACTTTATGGTACACTTGGCCTTTCATTTTGAAGGTTGAACTAAACAGCTGACCATTTACCGTTGTATAGTGCATTATTTCTGTTGCTCCTAACGAAGTCATTTGAAAGCCTGAACTAAATCTACGAATAGTCTTTAGAAACAGGTTTGAATCTGGATCCGTGCCGATGAGCAAACCGTTCAATGGTTCTGGTGGCGTCTCAATTTCCGGCAGTTGCACTTTTCCTGATGCGCAACACATCCCGGCGGACTCATTTTTGAAATTGAGCTCATGACAATTCGGACATGCTTTGTCCATAGCACCAATCAGGTCTTTGGGATGAGTGGAATATTTGATATCTGTAAACAGAACTTCATTAGCTGGCTAGCCTTCGATACGGTCAGATCGAAGCTTGTTCGCTGCGCTTTATTTTCGCACACCAATTTACTCAATGTGTTCGTGTATGTGTAAATAGCGAAATGTCTTAGTTGGCGACCGGTGACAATAGCTGATCTAGATTGAACGACCCTGCTTCTGTCAGAAAGTAGTCAACTGTTAGCTCTCACTTACGCTCTCTGGGTACATTTGGAAGTATGTCCGCCTCGCTCTAACCACTGTGATTTCCTGCAGGCACTATAAAGCAGGGTTCCCCAAGAAGAGAACGCGAAAATGTGACTGTGTCTCTCTCTAACGCACAGTGATGCATCAATTCGGCAAGCATTTTGAATTGAATTCGGTGTGAATTGGCGAGTATGTTTATCCCCAAGGGGCTTTGGCTGGGGAACTCTATAAAGTATATAACAAAGTATATATGGGCACTATGTATATAAGGCAGAGTTCCCCAAGAAGAGAACGCGAAAATGTGACTGTGTCTCTTTCTAACACACTGTGATGCATGACTTCGGCAAGCATTCGGTCTGAATTGGCGACTATGTTCGGACCCCAGGGCCTATGGCTGGAGAACTCTGATATAAGGACACTATAACCACTCAAAATTGAGAGGCAGCGGCAATTTTATCTCTAATACTCATTGCTCAATGCTCTGACCTACTTCATCAACAGCTGGCCAGCCACTGAAAAGCTGTTTGCCCATGTCGGTGTGAATAGCGAAATGTGTTTGGCCTCTGCTGGTTTTAAGTGACAGCCTTTCGTCAGCAATTCACGTTCCCCACAATTCGGATATCGATATCCCGTTGAAAAAACTGTGCGTTCTTTAATTTGATCCACAAGTCTAACCGATTTTTGTTTTCTTCGTTAGACCGAAATTGACTATTTAACATTCTTAAGCTATACAGAAACCCCAAATCCATTAAGATCCATTTGGGATGAATAGTTTCATCCTCGGGGCGGAAGGGGGAGTGGCAAATATTAAAGAAAAAACTTAATCTGCCTACAAGTATAAGAAGTATAAGTCCCATATATGTCAAACCTCTATCTCTTACCATCTTTGAGAACTGTGCGTTCATATAGACAGACGGACATGGCTATATCAACTCGGCTGTTGATGCTGATCAAAAATATATATACTTTATAGGGTCGGAAATGATTCCTCTCCCTGTTACATACTTTTGTACAAACTTAATATACGTTTGAGTTAACTCTTTTTGACATGATCGTAAAGTTCTGTTTCTAAACTTTTAAATAAACTGTCCCAGACAGTTCGGGGACTACTTTAAGCGAAGATATACTACACATACCGCTTTGAATACATGTGCTAGAAATGGCTCATAAGTATGCCATGGGTGTTGCTAAAAATTTTCAATATAATTCTGTACAAATTAGTATCCTACTATACTGTTTTTGCATTGTATACCTTTGGGCAGTAGACAAAATTGTTATTTTGAGCACTTGTAATCAGAATGATTTATCTTCGCTTTAAAAAATCATGGAATTGCTTATATTAAAGTTAAGATACAGTACTTTATGATAATATCGAAGAGAATCAAAACAAAAGAATAGGATTTCCACAAAATGCGCTATTAAAGGGTCAAAATAGGACTTTAAGCTCAAATTACCAAAAATAAAGATGTGATTGAACCTTTTCCCAAAACAGATTCGTTTTCTGCATTTGAAAATCATCTAGAAATCATAGAAAAGGTCTAATTACATATGTGGCCATTTGTTATTAAAGATGCCCTTACACTTGTCATATATCTCTAAAGAGACTCTCTGTCAATAGTGTAATAGCAAATCAAATATCTCTAAATATTTCGAAAATTTAAGCTGCCCTTACACTTTTCATATATCTCTAAATCAGGGTTTCCCCAAGTCGGTTGTCGAACTTCTCTAAAGAGAATCGCTTATCAAATAGAACCTGTTCTATTTCATCAAAGAAGGCTAAAACTCCTAAATATTTAGATAATTGGTTGTCTAGTGCTATTACACTATCGTCAGAGAGTCTTTTTAGAGATATATGACAAGTGTAAAGGCAGCTTTACGAACAACTATAAAATACTTTAGCTCTTTTCACATGGAAATCAAAGGTTGTCTAGTACTGTCTTACAGACTTCGTTTTTATAAGCAATCTTAATCAATTTCGTACTTGAGCAGAGAGTTCTACTACCAAAAGAATGTATATGCAGATTTGAATATATAAAGGAGTTCTTGTTCTTCAGCCGAAGCCTGTTACGGACCAGACCAAATAGCAGCCCTCCTCCCGCACAACCGAACGAGGGGCTCAGTCGCCATAATAGACGTTTTTAACTTGCGAGAACTACAAAGACGGTAAATGTTCTACCGAACAAGTATGTTTTTCCACGCATACATAATTATGTGATTTAATGTCAGTGATCGGCACAAAACACAATTTCATTTTGGCAAAATCCATTAATTATCCACTCGAATAAGAATTGCGAACCCTGGTACAACTTAGTGGTCGGAAATGGGAGCAGAAACCATGATACAACTAATCAGGTTAGGTCAGCTCTCAGTTCGTTCTCTGTTTCAGTTTACAACTCAGCTTGCAAGTCTTCAATGTGTTGCGAAATGTTCTTTCAGCTTTCAGAAAAAGCTCTCAGCTTACAATGCTAGATAGTTGGCCATACTTTATAAGTTGTATCATGGCAGAAACGTTGTGGAGAAAAAATGTCAATAAAAAGTGCATAATTAACCGGTCGAGTAACAAAATCAAAGCAAAATGAAAAACGCCTCTAAAAAGCTATCTTTTTCCATTCTTTCTTGTGCTTGTTGTTATTTGACATGATGATTTTATTTTTATATATTGGTTTCTACTCATCCGCAAGCAGGCTGTGCGCATTCCTGTCATCATATGTTAACATAAGTATAAGTTGTGATTATCGATTGCAAGACCCTATCAAGAGGTGGCGTCCCTTTTCTGTAGTTTGGCTAAATTTAAACGTTAACAAAAGAGCATTTTACAAGCGGTGTCTAATTCATTGCTTGCCCTGTTAGCTCTCGCATAAATCTACTTAAAAATAGTTTTCATTTACCACTCAATTTTTGACACTTTGCCAAAGTTCAATGCAAACTAAAAAAAAATCGCCAACATGTGTGATAAATGCAAATTTAAGTGCAAAAACAAGAAGTGTCAAAAGACATTGTCTGTACTACTTAGATTGGCTCAATATAGATGGCCAATCAGTCAATTTGACAGGGGAGGCAAACTAGCCATGAATTGTCTTTGCCTTTCCCTTATGGCCTGCACACACATTGACCTAGAACACTTGTTAGAGGTTATGTGTGGCTTTATTTTTAGATTGACTTTTGTTGTATGTCTGCTTATAAATAAATATGTTGATATGTTGTCATATTGACAAACGCCTGTGAGGGCCAAAAGTGGCATACTTTTCCAGAAACCCTCGCTCTGGCATATGCTACCCATTAGCAGTCTATAAACGAAATGCAATAGAAATTATATTTTGTGGAAAGTGTTAAATTTTGGTTTGGGGTGACAAATTCACAGCTGGGAATTGAAATTTGTGGCAAGCACATTTATAAATAGAATACTAGAGAAATAAAAAATGGGATATGGAGGCTAATAGAAACTAAAACAGAATTTTTTTCAACAGAAAGGAGATATTTATAAAAGCGGAAATGTCTTTAACATACTACCTATAAGTGGCTTAGACTTAGTAAGCGAATGGCTTCTGGAATGAATGGAGACTAATTTTTATTCAGATATAATGTTTGTTGGTGACATCATAATGAACTGAAGTAATTCTACTTTGTAACCTTTTCTGTTTGGATGGCTTGAACCAAAACTTTGGACTGCACCCTTTATGAATCCAATGAGTTCGAGCTACTAAGGCGAAGTTTTGCAGTAAGTTTAAGTTCGCCTTCGATTGGCAAATTGTTACAATGTAGGTCGTGAATCTTGTTATATAGTTTAGTAGCTCATACCAGGGCTAAAAAACTCTTAAAATTTGGACGAGATTTAAATGTGGTTTTAATTTATCATCAGGAATAGAAGAATATGTATTGAAGCATTCATTAAGAAAATTAAAATTTTATTCAAAATAAATAAAGAAACAAGAAATTTTCGAAAATGTTTCCACTCAAACCTTTTTTGTTTAATTTGTACTCCGGTTCAGGTCCGGGCTATAAACATTAATTTACCACGGTTCAGGTTGGAGTTGAAACTTTGATAAAAACCAGTCGACTTCGTAACAGTATGTACCTTTAGTTTTGAGTTCCCTTAGTTATTGCATTAGATTACGGCAAGCCCCATAATACTTTTGGATATTGGCAGGCACTCCTTATGGTGCCCAGCGAAACTGAATTTAACCATTTTAATCAATTACTTTATGAGTAAGTAAATTTACTAAGAAATATGGCAAAATAGAAATAGAACATATTTGTCGTCGACAACCCTAGCAGAAAGCGGAATTAAAAACGAAACCTCAATAGCAATTTATTTAATAAACGTTTCTAGCAAGCGCGACAGCCACCAGACGACAGATCATTGCCTGCTTCATCAGAGGCCGGTGGAGGACCAGGTTTTTACCCAGTGGATCACCTAATATTGATTGCCAGTCTGAGTGAGCAAAAACCAAAAACAAATTGTAAACAAACGCTGAAGTTCGAATAAATTGAGACACCCACACGCCAGCTGCCCAATTGGACTTTGGACTTCGAAAATCCTCCAAAAATTGCCTAAGGCCTCAGAAGCTCAGCGCATCCTAAAACCAGAAACAGTATTGCAAAACTTTCACGGAAAGGATTGGCTTTGAATCACAAGCCCGTGAAAGTCAGTCTCGGGACACTTACAGCAAATTGGAGTATAACCTTAAAGATAAAAATTATTTCACTGACAATTTAGACGTGGCAGCAATATCAGTCATTTTTCGAACGAGAACGGAAGTGCTCAACCTAATGTATATGCCACATATCTCAAACCCCAGTCATTGCACTCAGGGTCCTATACTGGGAAAAAGATACTCTGACCGACCAGGAAATGTACAAGCTCTTAAACAAAAGTAATTGGCGTTCGCTCACTTCCTACCTTAGAGAGTGCCTGCAGTATCGACGCGATTTATTAATGGACTATGGAGACATGTAACCAGACATCGGAATCGGGGAATCGGAGTTTAGGAAAATGTCACCTACATTTGGCTAACGGCAACATACCACAGCCAAAATTTTTATAATCATTGTAAATCCTTTAATGTTTGAAACTTTTCGTCACTATAAGATTTTTGTACCTATATATACACACCTGATCATATTAATAGGTACACACCGGAATTTTTTAATTATAGATGGTTTTTTCGTACTTTTAGTGTTGACAACTTTTTAATTTTTGGTTTTTTGTTGTTGTCAATGTCTGGCGACACTGTGACAAAGAGTTAAAAGAGGGGCTGCCCCGTATATTAAAGCTTTTCTATAAATTGCGAGTCCACCACACATTTCGACTGATCATAATAATAGGTACAGTCTACGTTTCTCACAAGTATCAAGTGAATAATTTTGTAATCAGTGTTCTTTTGGTAACTAAAGGTAAATTAAGTATAGCTCCTGTCAATACAGAGAATTAAATAATTATTTTTTTAGAAAAAATGGATCGAAATTCTCATTGTACTAAGGAAGAAGCTCGATTGGTTCTTAGTCTGAGAAAAGAAGGCAAATCTTTACGAGCCATCGCCAAATTAATGAACAGGTCTCATAATTTTGTTAAAAAAGCATTAGAAAGAAAACCAAGACAGGAAACCCGTGGAAGGCCACAAAAACCAACAGAAACCCTTGGCCACTACATAGTAACTTTGAGCAAAAAGGACCCATTTAAGTCATCGAAGGATATTGCATTCGAAATTGGGAATTCAGTTAGTGCTCCAACTATCCGAAGACGACTACAAGATGCCAACCTACCAGGAAGAATTGCCAGAAAAGTCCCACTTATGCGCAAAAAAAATATCACCATGAGGCAAACTTTTGCAAGGGACCACAAAGACTGGGTAGGATGCACCGGGGAGAAAAAATGGAGAAACATATTATGGAGCGATGAAACCAAGATTAATTTGTTTGGGAATGACTGTGAAAGGAATGTTCGACGCCCTAATGGAAAGGAGTTCCATCCACGGTTTACATAAAAAACAGTCAAACATGGAGGTGGCAATATAATGGTATGGGGTTGCTTCTCCTGGTACGGCGTAGGTCCAATTTATCAGACTACGAACAAAATGAATGCTGAAGAGTATAAATCCATATTGGAAACAGTACAAATATGCCATTACGTTGGGTATTTCAGCAAGATAATGATCCTAAACACACATCAAGGCTGTTATCTAAATTTTTCGAGGACCAAAAAGTTGACGTTCTGAAGTGGCCAAGCCAATCCCCCGACCTTAACCCCATTGAAAACTTGTGGGGAGACTTAAAAAAGAAATTGGCAAAGCATTCAGTTTCAAATAAACAAAAATTATGGGAAGGTGTCCAAAAACTGTGGTATGAGACACCAGTAGAGACCTGCCAGGCTCTTATTAAAAGTATGCCAAAAAGAATAGCAGTAGTGGCCAAAAATAGAGGTGGATACACTGGATACTAAGTTAGGAAATACTAATTTACCTAAAAAAAGAACACAAAATGGAAATACAAATTATTTTTCTTACCAACACATGGAGTGTTCCTATTATTATGATCACACTGAAAACGTATCTGAAACACAAAATGATATCTTTTATGTTATATTATTATTCTATGTTACAATTAAGTTTATTTTATTAAAAACAAATAGTATAAGAACCAATGAGAACAAATTTTAAGTTTGAAACAATGAATAAAACTGTTTTCTGTTACCTTAAAGTCAGAGTTGATGAGTGTACCTATTAATATGATCAGGTGTGTATATACACGCATTAATGGAAATCAATGAAAATAAATTTCAACTAGTACTACTAACTACTACTAGTAATAGAACAACAATTACCTTATCCACCTTATACGAGTTGGGGAATTTGAGCTTCTGCTGTAGCTGTAAACCCTTTGTTAGCCCTCACATTCGATAAAACAAAAAAATTCTACACTCAGAGAAAAAATAGAGAGTTTTGAAAAGAGTTTGAAAATTTTTGATCCAAGAGCGTTTTCCCAGTGACTCGCAGTTTGTCGGTCTTTGTGTCGCTGTTGCGTATGCGAATTTCCGAACGCTTACTATTCTGTGGAGTGTGCGAACAAGTTCATTAATACATTCCTATTTTAAGTTTAATGCTTACATTGTTTGAAATTTTTGATCAATCAAGAACATCAATAAATTGCTGCTATTGGAAAAATCAATTAATAAACTTCTTATTTAATTTTCTTCTTTCAGTGGCGGCGGCATAATGTTTGGGAATCATAGCAACAGGCATT
>JBAMBO010000853.1:0-44226 GCA_037044535.1 Lordiphosa magnipectinata | reverse complement strand
GCAGAACAAAAAAACGCAAGCTCATCCTTTGCTTTCGACAGATTTCGCATACATGCACAAAAAAACTTATGCGAGTTTAAATATATTAATTTTTTATAATTTTCAGATTAAAATGGAAGACATCTAACTCTATGAGCTGATACCAAAAATCTAAAAATTGAAAAATTGGTGTACGAAAAGCCAATTGGTAAGTTTTGCATTGAAATAATTATTCTTCTCAATATGTTAATCGTACAATTTACGTTTTTCTAGATTGTGGATTTTATTTCGACCGCCTTAATTACATTTCTTTCAGTGCCATAGAGCAGATTTTTTCTGATAATGGTTATAATAATTGTAATATGTATTATAAAAATATAGCTTTGATATTATAAAAATAAAGCATTGGTACTACAACAATACCCTTTTGATATTTGAATAAAATAATTTTGATAGGTATTTTGAAAATATAGCTTTGATACTATAATAATATTTCATTGATATTAAAGAATATCAAATTGTTGATCTGAAAAAATATCACTTTGATGTGTTAAAAATGTCAAAGTGATTCGAACATATCATCTGGGTATTTTTCAGATGAAGGCCGATTTGATACTACAAAATACCAGATTGATACTAAATATCGTGATCTTTTTTTCTGTTCGATTACCTAGCTGTCAAGTTGGCATCGTAGGCATCGTCGCGAATTTTTTAGAAGTTATTTGATACAACATCGTAAGAATCAACAACCACAAGAAATAGGAAGAGAAACCCGATTATTGTCCGGTGATGTGTGTGTGTGTTTTTGTGGCTGTCTAATGCACACGAGATCATTCGTCGCCAACAACAAAATCTACACTGAAGACCACTCAAACATATTTGTTGCTGCGTTCGATTTCGATGCAAGAAGCATTGGAGAGGAGAGAAGAGAGAAAACATACAAGGTTGTTGTTGCAATATATTGTTAATTCGGGAACACTGCAATATACTTTGGTTTGTGGTATACACGCGGCTATCGCTATGCGCAAAACAACAACCAATGCATCGTATTCATTATATTCAAAATTAATCATTTTCTCGCTGAATTTTTAACAAATCAAACCTTATAGTAACATAGTAAGCTGATGATTATACTCGTACAATTATTACTCGGCATTGTGTGAAAAATAACATAGATAAAAATAATAATAGTTTTACTCACACGATTATTTTTACGTAATCGTAATAAATTTTTTAACGTAATCGTAAGATTCCGGAATCACTCGTGCTGATCTCTATTACACATTTTATTATACAACACTAGGTTTGCACTTATTCGTAAAGTATTTTGTGTGCTTATATATTAACATGTCTTCAAACTTGCTGAATATATTGAAAAGGTTATACAAGCGACATAGTGGAAATTGTATAAGGAAGTGTGGAAGGCATGCGCCAATTGTCTGATTGATACGGCAAGGCTGCTTTGATGGTCGGTTACTAGAGGGTGCCTTTCAATCTCTATCCTCTCGCGTCCACCATTCGCAAATGTATTCGATGCAACTCGACAAAATATGCTCTAGCTTGTGGCATTTTGTTATACTGCGTTACGCATGGAGGACGGGATTAAAACTAAAGGAAGAAAATATAAATAAATTTAATCTACATTTCTTAGAGTTTTGCAGCTACGATCTCTAGATTTTAAACGCAGTCAAAATTCCTAGATTCTAGGTCACAAATGAAAAACATAAAATTTTATTTAATTAACAAAAATATAAAAAAATTATCGTTTTGATTCACAGTCACGTAATTGCTGCACTTACTATACTTAGAAATAAAATTTCCATGAGAAAATCTTTAGAAATTGAGTGTCTCAATGGCAACCTATTAAATTAATTACAAGTTTTCGGATTAATTATATGTTGACTAAATGATACAAATGCTGACTAAATTCTTAAGCTGTTTGAACTGCTAGGAGTGTTAGTGTCTGTGTCTGTATAACAGTAAGTAATTGCAACTCCCATTATATTTCGCTACTGTTGACAAAAATTTCACCGTGATGTCATGTCAGTTAAGCTCACGATTACGTTAATAACTTCTATTCATTTTAATCCAAGTCTTGGCGACAGTTTGACATTATGTGAAGTTGTCATCAAATGGGTTTTTAATTTCCCACTTCCACTTCCCTCTTGACATTCTAAACACCTTTTAACTTACTTCACACTTGTGTTGTGTACCTTGCCCTTGAAATTAAAGTTCAATATTTAAGGCACATATTGACTCTTGACAATTGTTTAAACAAAACCTAAGCTTGACATTAATTAGCTGCGCACAAAATATGTTTCAATATATTTTTTAACGCCTGAGCAAATTAATTAACAGACCAAAAGTATTTTGCCTAAACAAATATTTTCACCTTTATCCATTTCTTATCTCGCCAGCTCTGTTGGCTGTTTTGGAAACAAATAAAATTTATCAAATAAAAAGAAACAACACCTTAATTAATTGCCTGTACCAAATTGGTCCCAAGCAATTACTGGCCATTTATTAATTTGACATAATTTTCAATTTCTCGTTTCTCCCTTGCGTTTTCTGCGTTTTCAATTCTTTTAAGCGGTTCATTCACTTGTTAGTTTTATTATTTTTATGGCCGCTTTCGTCGAATTGAGGAAGTCATCATTGTTTAAATGGCTGAAAATCTGTTTTCTGTTTTGTTTTTATACCATCTTTGGGCCCCCTTCAGCGGGTTGGAGGGACAGAGGGGACTTTGTGTCATGCCAACTTTCAGTTACACAAAACAGAAATCATCGCACGGAAGCAGCAAAAAACAAAAACTAAAAACATTGCTTGGAGGCTAATTCGCTGTCATGCTGCGCCGGAGAAAATATTGAAAAGCAATCATGTCGTTATCGCTAGAAGACAGGCAGCAGCAGTCTGGCAGACACATACGACTGGAATGAGTCTATGATTAAATGCGCACAAGATGATTTTTCAAATAGCAATTACAAATGATTAATATGGCCAGCGACAAAACTAATTTTCCAGTAACGGAATGCAAAGTCAAACTACAATTTGTCTAATATTTTTGTAAAGAATTCAAATAGTAATTAAAAGTGAAACTATTTTGAAAGTTAAAGCGACATTTTTATCAAGTGGAAGATGAATTACCGGGGACATACCTAACTTAAGTGCCAGCACTATGATGTATCGCTTGGAGCCTTTCAAAGGATAAGGCTTTAAGAGGCTTTAAAAAGCCAGCCTACCAGCCTGTACAGGAAATAGAACTTGTTATTGACCTCCGAACATAAGTTAATATCTGAAGCTCTTTATTATACCCTTGCAATGGGTATTATAATTTTGCCCAGAAGTTTGCAACGTATAGAAATATTCGTTTACGACCCCATAAACTATATCTATTCCTGATCAGGGCGACGAGCTGAGTCGATTTAGCTTTGTCCATCCGTCTGTCTGTCTGTTTCTACGCAAACTAGTCTCTCAGTTTTGAAGTTATCGAGCTAAAACTTTGCACAGAAACTTCTTTTTACTGCACGCTGCTAATATGTCGGAACCAAGCGGATCGGATGACTTTATCTCATAGCTGCCATAGAAACCATCAGTCAAAAAATGGGTCATAGTGAGAAAACTTTTTGGTTTTCAATGTTGACGTCTCCACACTCAGCTATTATTAATATTATATGCTTTTACGCGGAATTGCAAATTTCGGTCAAAATCGGATGACTATATCTTATAGCTGCCATAGAAACCTACGGTCGGAAAATAGGTCTTTGTGAGAAAAACTTTTTTGTTTTGAATGTTAGCGTTCCCAAACTCGGTCATTACTAATATTAAATGCTTTAAAAGAGAGTTGCAAATTTCGGTCAAAATCGGATGACTATATCTTACAGCAGCCATAGGACCGATCGTTCGGAAAATGGGTTTTAGTATGAAAAACTTTTTTGTTTTAAATTTTATCGTTCTTAAACTCGACGATTGTTAATTTTATGTGTTTTCAAAAAGATTCGTGAAATTTGGTTAAAATCAGATGACTATCTGTCGGAAAATGGGTTTTAGTTAGAAACAGGGAATCAAACCGATTAGTATTTCGGTTCCGGCTCCAGTTCTGGTACGTACTGAAACTTGTGTTTCTGTAAAAGGTTCTGTTTTGGTTCTAATACTATTTCGGTATTCGGTTCCGTACTGGTACCTGCTTTCTTATTTCGGTATACTGGTATGAACCGATAAAATATGAAGAAAGAGCGGTCATTGGTTATGCATTCATTCGATTTCTTAGCGAAGACTTAATAAAAGCTATACGCTTACTTGCCCTTCTCAAAGGCCACACAATTGTGTTAACTTTGTAGAGTTTTCTTTATTTTTATAAACGAGAGTGTCATTTTAATTACAGCTTCTGTCTTTGTCCATCTTCTACTATCTACTGCGTTCTACTCTCGGTTTCGTCATCGTCCATTCTCTGTACAGAGAGACCATCATTCGATTTTTTACCAATACCTTAACACTTAAATATCGATCCATTTATATTTCATGGCGGTCATTTTCAAATAGTTCCAAAGACTTCAATTTGGAAATTCGTTTTAAGCTCAGAAAAATTGATCACGATTGATGCCATTAATCAGTTTTGTGAAAATACTGAACTATTTGTCTAAAGTATTTGGGCTGCTTTCCTCATTAAGTTTTAAGTTGAACAGAAATGTATAACACAAGTACTTTTCAGTTTCGAGGATAGCAGTCTAGTCGTTGCACTCAGAACCGAAACTGTACCGGTACAATGTTTAGCTTCTTTTCGGTCTTTTAGGTTCCAAAAATATCGGTAGTCGTATACCGGTACACAATCAATTTCAAATATCGGTTCCAGTTCCGGTTCTGGTTCTGAGTTTCTTTTCGGTATACGGTTCCGGTTCTGGTTCCGGTTTGATTTTAACTCTGATATTTCAAAAACAGCATTTGCAAGGGTACAAAAACTTCGGCACAGACGAAGTTGGCTTGTCCTTGTTTGTTTAATGATTTTGGTTCAAAAAGATTCGAAATTTGCGTCACGCAGTTTCGATTCAGTTTAAATGAACTCCTTCCCGCGGACTATTAGAGTCATAAAATTTAATCTAGAAGGTCCAAGAAACTATACAAATATGGCAAAGCTTAAAAAAGAATAGGCTTAAAGGCAATTTTGGAGATATCATGTTTAATATAAGCTATCATAAAATTAATAAAATTTTCAAATGAAAAACTCAAATAAAATTTTCTTTTTATACCCGTTACTCGTAGAGTAAAAGGGTATACTAAAGTCGTGCAAATGTATGTAACAGGCAGAAGGAATCATTTCCGACCATATAAAGTATATATATTCTTGATCAGTATCAACAGCCGAGTCGATAAAGCCATGTCCGTCTGTCCGTCTGTCCGTCTGACCGTCTGTCCGTCTGTCTGTATGAACACCTAGATCTCAGAGACTAGAAGAGCTAGAGCAACCAATTTTGAAATGTAGACTCCTATTGTCTGCACGCAGATCAAGTTTATTTCAAATTTTTGCCACGCCCACCCCCGCCCCCACAATAAAAAATGTTGAATAACTCACACAATTTTTGAGATATCGATCTCAAATTTAAAACTTACATTAATATTCGCAACATCTATAAGCCCTCCAATTTTCATCAAGATCGGATGATAAATAGCCGAGTTAAAAAAATGTTGCATACTTTTCGGCTGTCCTGCCTCAGACACACAGGAAGGCTATTCAACGTTTCTTTCCGTGAGTAACGGGTATTTCGAAGTCGGTTGGAGCCGACTTTAACTTACGCTCTCGTTCTTCATCACTATCGAAATCTGATAAATTCCACCTGAGAAATGGTTGGTTGATTTTCCAGAATCGATGGTATGCATTTGCCTTCCACTTGATATTAGTGGATCGGAAGAATCCATTGCCCTATGAAAAACATCGGACACGTTGTTCACACTGCTATTCTTTCGGGCAAGTGATTTTCTATGGTCCTTGTAGTACTTGTTTCGTGCCTTTGAAGCACTCTCTCCTAGATATCCTACCGGAACTAAGGAGTAGTTCATTATTTATCAGCCATGGATTAAAATCTTGTGGACCGTTGGTGATATTGGATACCAGGGACAGGAATTTAAATATAATGAAAATGTTCTTTTACAAAAGGGCTTGAATTATTCAATTTCTATGGACTGCTAGCGATTAAAATCATATACAAATTGTATCAATTATTATGGTCAATTGTAAAGTGTCATTTTTTAGCAACTTTCTTTTTGGTCACACTGTTTTTGGCAGCTCAACTGTTTTCGTGTCACATGTTACTGTCAAACATGTTCAGTTTGGTCTATAATTTAACCATAAATCGACTCACAAACGAACAACGCTTGCAGATTATTGAATTTTATTATCAACATTCATGGTTGGTTAATAAAGTGCATCGTGCACTTCTTTCATTTTATGGTCAGTTTGGGCGACCTTCTGAGGCGGCTATTCGGAATCTTATGACTAAATTTTGCATCAAATTTAAATTAATGGACATTAAACCACCAACACGCATACGTAGAGTGTATCCGCCAGTGTTGTTAATGACTGTGAATTATCGATTCGGCGCCGTTCGCAGCAATTGGGCATCTTTTACTCCACTACGTAAAAAATTTTGGGGAAGAATTTGGGTATAAAACCTTTTAAAATACAGCTGGTGCAAGAAATGAAACGACACGACCTACCACAACTTCTAACTTTTGGTGAATGGACGCTGTCAAAGTTGGATGAAGATTCACTTTTTTATCGGAAAATTGTGTTCAGCGAAGAAGTTCATTTCTGTTTGAATGGATATATGAACAAACAAAATTGCCTTATTTGGTGTGAAGAGCAGCCAGAAGCATTTTTGCACTGTTTGGTTTGGATTATGGGCTGGTGGCATCATTGGACCGCACTTTTTTAAAGATGACGAAGGCAGAAACTTTACTGTGAATGGAGAGCGCTACTCTGCGATGATTACAAACTGTTTTTGCCCAAAATGGAAGATCTGGACTTGGCTGACATGTGGTTTCAACAAGACGGTGCCACATGCCACACAGCACGCGAAACAATGGCCCAATTGAGAGGCGAGTGCGGTGAACAATTTATTTCACGTTTGGGGCCGGTCAATTGGCCGGCCTTTAGACTAGAGACACCATTATACTTGTTCGATTTTCGCTATAAAAATACACCATAAACAATTGCACAGATACAACAAAAAATACAATATCAGTAAATCGGATGTTGGCATTCCAGCACGAACATTTTCCATATTTCCAACTTCCTTCAATATATTTCCAATTTATTCACTCTTTAAACGGACTTTATGCCACGTTTTTGGGCATTCTGATCCCTGTGCATCGGCATTCAAAAAAATTCCAGGTCTTGTGGGAAAATAGCTAAAATGGCCACTCTGCCCACAGTTCATTTTGCACCACGTTTAAAAATTTGTCGGAAACGGAGTACATTACTGTATGTCTTGACCGACTTTCTTACTTGTTAATATTATAACAAAAAGATTTGGTAGGCTCGAAGTAGAAGAGCCCCTTCTTTAGAAAAAGACTTCCACGAAAATATGACGAACTTTAAACAGTTTCAAAACTTTGACTAGAATTTGCTTTATTTGTACGCCTTGGTACTGAATTTATAAGTGTTTATTTAAGGCCTGAGCTGGCTCCAATTCAAGACGTAGTAAGTAATTTTTGAACAGAACGTACAAAACTAACCCATGAGTTACGTATTAAAATCCAAGCCTAAAAAAACCAACAAAAAGTGGTAGGTCCTGCCTGTGTTAAAGTCAGGATTTCAATACCAGCCAACTGAAAGGCTATCACAGCTTCGGGCTGGTATTTCTTGAGCACTATTCAAATTTATGCATAAATTGATTTGTTTTCCAACTCTCTGCTCTGTTGCATGCTCAATATAGTTTCATTAATAGCTAGGCAATGATTGAGAATTGAGATTTTATGGCTACTTACTTCACAGCTGTCGCTAGAGAAGCGGTGTAAAAGTATTTAAAGAAAATCTTTTTTAATTAGAAGTTCCGAGAAGTTCCGCTCAGTAGACACACCCACACACCCGCAGCAGCACAAGCGGGCATTAATGGCATATCTATTTAAAGTACTAAAGAATTGTAGAAAATTTCAACTTGCAGGTGGATAATTCGATCAAATCATTTGGATTCTGAATTGGTAAATGTTAGCTTGTTCCAAAATCGTTAATTTTTTTTCTTTAATTTCCATTTATTTTTATTCGATTGTCTAAACGTTTTAACTTATTTCTCAGCTTGTTTCTTCAATATCTATGAAATTCAGAAACGAAATTTGTTCTTTAACTAAAGCATTTCCATAACTTATTTCTTTCAATAACTCAATATCTATGAATTTCAGAAACAAAAGCAGGCTCTTAAAATTTTTGAATTGTGCTTTAACTAATGCATTTCCATAACTTATTTCTTTCACAAATGTCAAAGCAGAAGTGACAAATTAAAACAGAGTCTCCCGCAATTTTCTACAATTATATTTTGGTTATTTTTACTTTTGTTAACAATTATCTCACAAAAACATCACAACACAACATTTCGCACACTTTTCAATTGCATTAACCTTCACACATTGGAGTGTGTGTGTCTTTTTTTGTAATTTCCCCAACCTCCTCCGCACACTCACCTGTTTTCTCGACCATTTTTTACAACTGCCACTTGAATTTGGAGCCGCGTGGGGGGTTTGAATAAAGTTTGCTTTCAATTTATTGAAGTAAAAGTATTTTTTTTTTTCTTTTTGTTTGTGGGCGCACTTGATTCAAATTATTGTGCCAATAGTTTTATGGCCAAAATAACAATAATAATTGTTAAGGTTAAGTGTCTGCTGGTGGTTTTGGGTTGCACAATTGCTCACAATTGCGCAAATAATTGAAGTTTTTCTTTTCTTTTAAATTTCTCACTTTATTGAAATTGAATGGAAACCGAAATGAAAGCGCGTCTCTCGTTTGGATTTTTCTATTATTATTTTCAATTTAATTAGCCGTAGAAAAAGAAAGCCTGGACAACAACCATCAACTCGTAACTGATTTGTGCAGATTTCCCGTTTGGCGTTGGGAGCAGTTGTTGTTACCACGTTCGTTGTTCGAGCGCAAATAAACGCTGGCCGGGCCGTGTCTGTAACTGATATACTCTCAGTCGGCGGCGACGACGCAAAGTTGACGTAGACGACGTTACCGTTGCTTTTTGGGGCTGGGCCTGGGCTGGCCTGGGCGTTGGGGGTGTATAAGGACTTAATTGTACAAGTATCTGATTAACTTGAATTATGTTGGCCCATTATCAGCATAAACGCGAGATTAGCCCTTATCTTTAGCCAAAGTTCACCCTTGGATAATCACACGTGATTTAGCCGGTTCACCAACCATTCATTAGCTTACGTACTTTTTTGTTGCCTCTGCTAATGGGTTATGGATGGATGAAGGGCCGCTTATCAGTTTCACTTTTTTCTTGTCTCAACCACTTTCCATTAGCTTTAATATTGATTGTGATTTTCCTGTTTTTGTTGGTTTTGTCATCTTATAAATAAAACCTCGTACAACTTGTCCCGGTTAGATTATATTTATTTTGGCTGACTAAAGCAACAGTTGCAAATTATTGACAAAACATTCGCAAGTTAGTTTGTTATTATCAAAGCTCAGACAGATTTATGTATATATTTTTTTGTCGATGGGTTTGAATGGAACAACGCAAAAAAAAAACAGATTTTGGCTAAAGCAATTATAGTTAATGTCTGAAGACTATTAAATTGGCACGGTACAGTAGCCAAATGGGAGACGGATGAGAGAATTGATGGTGCACAATTAACTGGCACTTGAAGGAGAGGCATTAAAGTACACCTTTTTGTTAAATCTTCCCATTGATAAATAAAACAGACAAAAAATTGTTTACCAATTCGCCTGAAGTGGTCAGAAATGGCTGAAAATTAATGATTTGAGTTGGCAAACTCGGTGAATGGAAGAATAGAGTGGGTGAGCGAAGCCCTTAACGGCGATAAGTCTGATTGTGAGTTAAACTGTTAAGTCACTGCCGAGCATAGTCCTTCCTCATTGAGGCAAAGTAAAGTCCTCGTCGAGGCAAAGTAAAGTCCTCATTGAGGCAAAGCAAAGTCCTCATTGAGGCAAAGCAAAGTCCTCATAGAGGCTAAGCAAAGTCCTCATCAAGGCAAACTAAAGTAATCATCGAGGCAAAGTAAAGTCCTCGTCGAGGCAAAGTAAAGTGATTATCGAAGCAAAGTAAAGTCCTCATCGAGGCAAAGTAAAGTTCTCATCGAAGCAAAGTCACTGTCAAGTCATGCTAAGTCACTTCTAAGTCGCTGCCAAGTCACTGTTAAGTCAGTGACATGAGGTAAAGCCCACGGACATGATGCCCATATGAAAAATTTCGCTCACAACTTTCGATCATACTTTTTGGACGTCTGGCTTCTTCCAGAAACCTCAATTTCTATTCGTTTATGTTGGGAAAATTCTTTTACTGTTTTATTTATATAGATTTTGAATCAAATGAGCCGAAATGTTCGAAAAAATTTGGGCATTATGACTGAATTCTATGCGGACTTATCGCCCATATCAAATCTGAGTGATATTTCGATGTGCACTACGACAGATTTACATATGGGCTTTAAGTCCGTGGGCTTTACGTCATGACACCTGTTAAGTCACTGTCAAGTCACTGTCAAGTCACTGTCAAGTCACTGCCAAGTCACTGTCAAGTCACTGTCAAGTCACTGTTAAGTCACTGTCAAGTCACTGTCAAGTCACTGTCAAGACATTGTTAAGTCACTGTCAAGTCACTGTCAAGTCGCTGTCAAGTCACTGTCAAGTCACTGTCAAGTGACTGTCAAGTCACTGTCAAGTGACTGTCAAGTCGCTGTCAAGACATTGTTAAGTCACTGTTTAATCACTGTTGAGTCACTGTTTAGTTCCTGTTTCGTCACTGTTGACCCACATCTAACCCATTTTCCCAACGCACAACCCACCTGCTGCTACGACAAACAGTAAATGCGGTTGACTTTGCAAATACAAAATGCAAAGACAAGGCGTACGCAAAAACAATACGTCGCAAAGATAACATTTTTCTAGTTTTAGTCCCCCGGTCGAGCGTCCGAGCTTCGCTCTAATAACACTAACCTAGGAACTAGGTTCTACATACTCATCCACAATCCATCCTCTCTGTTTACCCTCAACTTACTCTGCAAAAAACCAGAGCTTTGAAAACAACCATTTTTTTTTTTGGTTGGTTTTTTCAATATCATTCCAAGCGTCGACATTGAAACTATAGGAGTTGGCTTTTAAAATTGTAGTAATTGTGCGCTTCCAGGCAAGAAATTGTAAGCTTGAAACGCACACAACAAACTGAAACCCAAACACACAGCCACACGCACCAATTGTCTTGACTGATGTCCGTTGATCGACAAGAAAAGATAATAATCAATGTGTGGCGTTGGCGGTGTCGCGGCAAAAATTATGTACAGTTATGGTTAGCGCTGGCGCTGGCCAAAACGAAAACAAAAAAAAAACGGCTAATCATGAAACCAAATAAATGGCAAACCGCAAACAATAAACGCACATGAGTCAGTATAAATGATTTGAAAATTGTTGTGTAGAAATTGGTTCAAGCGCCTAAATAGCAGGGAGCGTGCCGAGTGCAATGATTAATTTAGCCAATGCACAAACCCAAATAAAGGTCAATGTCAATGCGGACTCAATGCCTGTCGTTTGACACTTCAGAGACCCAGCTTCAGCAGCTTCATCAATCTTTGTATGCGATGCGTGAGGTGTCCAAGTCCAAGTTGAAGCAAATGCAAATTTTTATGCCAGCGCTCTGATTATGGTTTGCCCCCATACATATACTTGATGTACCACCTTGTGTACTAGGTACAGTGCAGATTCGTTAAGAAGTTGTGCGAAATTTAAGTGGAATGTTATTGTTTTACCATAAAGTTAGTCTAACTAACGCAGTCACCCATTAAAGGTTTACTTTGTGCTGCTTAAACAAAATCTTAAAACTCGAAGAGTTATTTATTTAAAACAAATAAACCATTTGAGGGATATACATTTTGATGTAAACAATTTGAGATACATTTTAATCGGATATAAACACTTTCTCATGGTAAATACAAAATAATATCACATTCGGTGCTTGATAACCCAAACTGACCTAATATATAACCTGAAGACATGGCGACGTCTAAGCAAAAGTCGAGAGGCACTTAACACAGCCGGAAGACGTGGTCAACGTTAGAATCGTCGAAAAAGTAGATGATATTATTCTTACTGATGGGCGCGATAGGTGTCGCCATTTGATTACGATACAAAAAATGCAAAGACTGCAAAAGTAATCACCACTTTTAAGGTCACCAAAGTCGGGCTCCACACTGGCCCAGATTCGAACCTTCGAACCGGTTCGCTAAAGGATTTTTGGATCTCTTTAACCGAACTATTGGCCAAACCTTATAAATTAATGACCCCCCTTGAATCTGAACCCGAACTGGAACTCTTTTTATGCTCTTTACGAATTAAAAATGGAAATTCAAGTTGGGTCATTGTACCTATATGTATCAGGCAGAAGGCTACATTTTTTTAACTAGATGCAGATACTTTCTCCTCTACTAAACTACAAAAAACTTTCAGAGCCCGCAATTTTTAAATAATATCAATTTATTCGGAAAATTACAACAAGATCCAACTAAAAACACCAAAATTTTGCACGACACAATATTGCTAGCAATTCAGCATGATGAAGCGCATTGTACAACACCGACTCCATCGTCGACAGCGATTAAGAAGGTTGGAAATGGAGCAACAAAAGCTATGTTGTATAATGGCAATAGAATCCTCTCAGAATTGTGTAGAAGGAGTATACTAAGCACTTACCGGAGACCATTTAGTCAATACTCTATCATATCTGAAATTCGCCAAAAATAGTGGCGATCAACTTTTAACTCCTACAATACATCACTACTTTGAAACTAATCCGGATCTATGGCTCACCGCTATAGGCGAAAGCATGTACCAAGACTGTGTAAGTTATTCAACAAGCTGAATCAAGGATTCTCAGAAGGCAGCTATATGATATATTCATCCGATTTTGACAAAACTCACCCACAAAACTGTGGAAACTGATAATATTCATAACTGGGAAGTACAAAGACGCTACCACTGAAAACAAAAAAGTTTTTCTCACTAGAACTACTTTTTCGACCGATAGTTCCAATGGCAGCTATATTCTATAGTCATCCGATTTTAATCAAAATTGTCGAAATGGTAGCATATAATAATGACCAATAACAAGATTGGGAGCGATAGGATTGAAAACAAAAAGGTTCTTCCTACTAAGACTTTTTTAGACCCAACTTTTGTATGGCAGCTATACTATATAGATGTCCGATTTGGATCAAAATTGGCAAAATTCTATGGAAGCATATAATATTGACCAAGCGAGCGATTGGGAGCGATAGCATTGAAAACAAAAAAGTTTTTCCTACTAAGACTTTTTTAGACCTAACTTTTGTATGGCAGCTATACTATATAGATGTCCGATTTGGATCAAACTTGGTGGAATTATGTAAAACTGATCAATACCAGCTTTGGGGGCGATTGCATTGAAAACAAAAAAGTTTTTTTCACTTAAACAACATTTTCGACCGATCGTTCCTATGGCAGCTATATGCTATAGTCTTCCGATCCGGCTAGTTCCGACAAATGTGCATTCAAGAATATATATACTTTATGTGGTTAAGTAAGAAGCGTTACAAACATCTAGACAATTTTAATATACCCTCTACAAGGGTATAAAAAGAGTGGTCCGCGTTTGAGTCTCGCCATGAAATCGTGACTTACCACTAATCTGCGATGCATGGAAATCGTTCAATGCTGCATGGTCGCTTCTGTCATCCATCCTGGCCTGCCGAGCGACTCGTTCTTCATTTCATCGTTGGGTGTAATTGTGAGCTTCATTTCCAATCGGACAGCCCATTATATTCATGATCTTAATGACTGCTTTGAATCCTTCATTGAAGATCGCAGCGGCCAAAAAATGCTGCAATCTCCACGATTGCCTCAATCCCCGTTAACCCCATCTCTCTTCCCACCTCACACCATCCCACACCATACACCCACAAGCAAATAACGCACCTGCTGCTACGGCAAATGGCAAAAGTGTCTGAATTTGCAAATGCACAATCAAAGACCAAAGCGTAGCCAAAAAAAATCTGTAGCAAAGTCAAAAATTTTCTCTCAGTATCTGAGATATGGCTCTGAACCAGTTCACACTGGTTTGAAAACCGTCTTGAACCCGTCTAACTCTGTATTGTCCAACTGCACATAAAATTTCAAGCTCGTAGCTCAAATAGTTTTTAAAATATGACTCTGAATCCCTTTTGATCAGGATATAATTACATACGAATCTGGTCCTTTTTAGCTTCTTCCTGAGGCATTGTGTCAAAGCTGAGTACAGCAAACAAAGAGAGTTTCAAATGTTTTGCAAGTTTTTTTTTGTATATGTTTATGATATAAAGATATTTGCTTTGAATTTATTGTGTTAGAACCCACAAACGGACGAGTGTCCACTGTACTCATACATTGAACACATTTCTGTGTATGTTTCAATAAGGCCGCTTAGACTTGCGGCTACACAAATTGTTGTTTTTTTTTTTGTTTTGTTTTTTTCTGTAGTTTTCTTGGCTGTTGTTTTTGGCAATTCGAATTTGAGCCGTTGTCTTGAGCTATTTGTTTTGTACATTATTTTTCTTTGCTTTTTGCAGCCATGACTAACGGTTTGTCTCTCGACTGCCTTCTTCTAAGCATTGTTGTGGCTCCTCCAATTGAAGTGGAACTGAAACATAAAGGTGTCTCTTCAACTTATTCACGCATGTGAAACGATCGTGGGAAACTTTTTAGTGTGACGTAGTGAGCGGCTTGTAAAAATGAATCCAACTTCCTGCGCGTGCCAAGCCAAAAATTGCAGGCAATTAATAAGAAAAAAAATTCTCGTTAATTTCAATTTATTGTCTACTTAATTTTTTTTTTTCCACTTCAACGTGATGGACACAGGCACTTGGACTGGGTGCTTGTACAACATTTGGCCATTTATGTTTATTTAACTTTTTTGGTTTCTTTTTTTTTTTTGCTTTTTGTTTAAGTATTTAAATAGAAAAATATTCAAGAACCAAACTTTACACTTTTTGTTGTATTTTTTTTTGTTTTTGTAAGTTAGGCACGGCCGTGTTTTATAGCCCGTACGTGTGGCGTTTTAACAAAAGCAGAACAAATGATCTGCTGATAAGCCGGCAGATTTTCCGCACTGCAAAATCAATTTGGAGCGTACTTAAAAGTGATTAAGTAATTGTATAGTGGCAGTTAATTTTATGCAAAACTTCCGCACTTAAAATAATTGCCACGAGGATGACTATAATTTATTAGGCCAGCCAGTCAGGACTCCAGCCCCTTATCCGGCACATGTGTAGATGAATTATTTTTGCCTTCAGGGGATTACAATTCAGTTTGTTAGCGCCATGTCATGGCAGGACTTGGCAAAAGTAACAAGGGGAAAGTTGTTCAAACTCGACTGTTGTATACCCAGTACGTCTCAACACAAGAGGGCTGCCTTTTATATTTCTAGCGAAGAGCGACATTTGACATTTAGATTGTACGGTTAGGAAAACAGTGAGTTGTGAATGGTAAATAACGGCAACTGTTTACCGAAACTCTTAACAGACTTCTTCTTTTTCATCTTCATTTCATCTCTCTTCATCCTGACAAAGTTAATTCCCACGAGTCGACAGTTTTTTAGCACTCAGAACAACGAAACATCTTAAACATCTAATCTGGGACCTTAATACTTAATTTTATTCATTATAAGTCAAAGTTTGTCAATGTTTTAAGCCGCTCGACTAGAAGAAACTCATTGCTTAGTGTCAAAGTTGGGCTGTAACCGGTTCGGTTCAAGTTTTTGGCGACGCACCAAATCATTTTAATTACTGACTCCCGAACCGGAACACTTCTTTTCACAGTCAATATAAATATATATTACATCGGTGCCTCATTTAGTAAAATTTCGCAAATGATAAAAGGATTTTGAGAACGATTGAAATGTTAGAACAAATATTTTGTCGTAAAATATGGCCTCGCAAATGTACTTAGCGTCGACAATCCAGATAAAAAGGCGGCGAAAATCTTTTCAACCATGCAATGGGTTATGATCCAAGCTTCGAGCCAAATACTTGGGATTAAAACTTTTTAAAACCTCACATAGAGGGTTCGAAACATGGTCTACCATAGTTTAAAAAAAGTCTAAATTTTTTTTTAATAATAGAGCTACGAAATAGTACTCTATACTGACAAATCCAATACCAAGAATATAGACTCGAAACCGAGACGAAACGTTGTCAACAGAGACGAGGAAATCTCGAGTTTGTATGTTCCAATCCAATTGCAGCCAAACATTCTGATACCCTTGCATTTGTCCAGATGTCTGTAACGCATTGAAGGAAGCATCTCTGACCATATAAAGTATATATATTCTTGTTCAGCATGACGAGTTGAGTTGATATAGCCATGCTCGTCTGTCCGTCCGTCAATTTCTATGCTATCTCCTCCGTTAGTTTTAAAGATAACTCAACCAAACTTTGTACGAATTCTTTTAGTACAAGTACGCTGCACATTTGTCGAAACCGCCCTGATCGGATCACTATAGCATATAGCTGCCATAGGAACAATCGTTCAAAAAGCTAGTTTTAGTAAGAAAAACTTTTTTGTTTCCACATAATTTCTCCAGGATCGATGAAAATTGGACAACTATATTGTACAACTGACATACAAAAAATAGGTCTGAAAAAAGTCTTAGTTGGAAAAACTTTTTTGTTTTCGTAAAGTGTAAAAGATGAAGTGTTGTCAGATTTTTCAATGTATCTACAAAAAAATTCATTTACACTGCTCGCCACTTGAATAGGACACCCTGTATGCTCTCTTTAAAACTGCTCGTAACTCGAAAACGAAATGGTAGAATAACGGTATTTTTGCATATTATCTTTGTGCAAGCATTCTTCGCTCTTTCTGGTATATTCCAAGTTTTGGAATAGAACCGTTCTAAAGTTGTTTGCACTTTATGTGAGCATTCGCAAAAATTCAATGGAATTTTTGCGCCACTTGAATAGAACATGCATTTTATTTGGTCGGTATCGTTGACACGTGCACACAAATTTTGGTTTACTTAAACTTTTTGCTTTAATTGAAGTGTATATAAAATTTAAAAAAATTAAAATGGGGCGTGGCACTTCATTATCTGAGTCGGAGAAAAGAAAAATCCAAGCTTACACGGATTCTGGCCTTTCTATTGCCAAAATAGCAAAAAAAGGTCGACAGGAGCCGTCACGCCATAACAAATTTTTTAAATAATGAGGCTAATTATGGTAAAAACATGAAGGGCCGCACCCACAGTGTGCTTACCATCGCGGACAAGCGACTTATATTAAGAGAAGCTTCCAATTCGCACGACTCTTTGGCCAAGATAAGGGAATAATGCAACGTTAAAGCAAGTTGCACAACCATGCGTCGTGTTATTAATAATGCTACACACCTGAAGAGACTAAAAATCAAGAAGAAGCCACCTCTTAACCCGGCTCGGAAGTTACAACGCCTTGATTTCGCGCGCGCACATGTCACCTGGACTTCGGAGTGGCAACGTGTTGTCTTTTCGGACGAAAAAAAGTTTAATTTGGAGGGCCCCGATGGCTACAGCTACTATTTTCATGATCTTCGAAAAGAACCACACCATCTTGATAAGTTGCACAGCAGTGCTAGAGGTATTATGGTATGGGGGGCCATTTCCTATTATGGCACCTGTGAGCTTAAATTTATTCCAACCACCATGAATGCGTTGTGTTATAATGGTATATTGAAAGAGGCCTTTCCACACTTCCAAACTCTTTTTGCAAATCTAAAATGGATTAATCAACATGATAATGCCCCTATACATACGGCCCGGATTGTTAAATCGTATATAGCGAGCCAAAACGTGGAGTTATTAAGCTGGCCACCCTATTCACCGGACTTGAATATCATTGAGAATGTGTGGGGATGGCTAACACGTGAAGTATATGGATCAGGTCTGCAATATTCGAGCGTTCCCGAACTAATTGCAGCTATCAAATTAGCATGCGGCTCGATATCGTTGAATTATTTGGGAAAATTGTATGCATCCCTTCCAGACCGAATGTGTGAGGTTTTGGAGAAAAAAGGAGGCTCAACACAATATTAAAAACTTTTTTTGGTTTAAAAACATGTTAGTAATTTCTTATTTAAGTAATATTGTTATTTGAAAAGGATTGAAATATTCTTAAATGGTTTTTAGATAAAGTGTCCTATTCAAGTGGTGCAAAATGAAGACTCCAAAATATGTTACTTATTGGTTAACAATGTTTTTTGTATACTTACAACTTTTAAATAATTTTGTAATTTTCGTCTAATTACTACATTTAAATAAACTTTATAGGAAAACAAAAATTATTTTCCTAGATGGCTTGGTTTAGCAGCAATTAACTATAGAAAATCGACTTTAGAGGTGTCCTATTCAAGTGGCGAGCAGTGTATATTGAGCCATTTCGAGATTTTTGTCTACAAAACAACAAAAAAACTTTATAACATCTGGACAGTAAATGAATTGAGACATTTTCCTCAAAATAGCTCCTAACACGTTGTCTATCACAACATCTAGAGAGTTTACTTTATTGATTCAGCTTCTTCAGACGACCCCAAACGTAAAAGTGCAATCGCTAACTATAGTTCAAGTTCCATTTGGGGTCGAAATAAAGTCGACTCTTAGTGACATGGAGCGGCCTAAAGTGGTCGGAGTCATAAGTGCTCAAGCTTTTGGAGCTTGTGCCTGACTCTGTCAAAGATGTTGGGGATTACACAACTGTACAGTTCTGCTTGAAAGTTGGAAGTTACAAATTCTTCCACTATTTTATCCTGCCTCTACCTCTTTAGATCTGCCAAATTGTACAAGTCACTTCACTTGAATTCACCTTAGTAAAGTTGCAAACTTTTTAAAACTACAGACTCTACCCGCATTGTTACTATTATTGAAGAAGCTAAGAAATATATATATTACACTTTCATTCCTTTGTTTCAATTTTGCGCCAATTGTCAATGAGCGAAAGCAAATCAAAATCAAATCAGGATCGTTCCACCAACTGCTTGCTTTTGCTTTCACGAAATCACCACTATTAGTTCGCCAGTTGACTGATTTGGGCACACAGAACTTGGTTCCTCGCCAACAGCATGCAATTGCAGTAAGATCCTCCATAAGCTCATCCATCACTTCATCTAAAGCATCATGGCCCATACCTAAAGATTTTTAATGTATTCTTATTTCATCATGTTCGTATTTAGCTTGATTTCTACACCTACCATCGATGCATTCTATTTCATGAAGAGCCATGTCAATTTTTCCCGTAATCAGTGCTTGTTGTACACTTTGTCTTGGCATTGGCTTTGACTCTCAAGTAACACCAAAATTCACAGACTGTCAAAAACAGCTGGCTTACCACAACAATAGCTAGGGTAAATCACAAGGGGTCGCTCCCTAGCTCATGTGTGGTAAATTTATCAATTATGTTTTTACGAGAGCTGGTAAATACCCTAATTGTTACTACTTTTATTTAACTTCTTATTAATTTGCGTGATCTAGCTTTATTTTAACTTTATTTTAGTAGCCCCCGAATATTTGCCACTCTAGGAATTTTACAACTCTTTAATTCGTACCTTGCTAGACTCCATCTAGCATTTCTAGCTTGTGATATCGCTTGTAATATTCATACAAATATTTATAACTTGATTTTCGATCCAATGGGTAAAATATACCCGCGAACTAGTGTAATTATTGCATGTCTGATATACTTTACAGAATCGGAGAAACTTATTATACCCCCTAGGCCTTACCTTTTGTTACAGGGTATAAAACTGGGCCTTGGTCCTGCTGTCAAATGTCAAATGTTAGCGGGGCGGCTGAAATTTGAATTTCAATGAGCTTGTTTTATATTTCTTTCTCTTTATTTATGACAGCACATAAAAGTATGCTTTAGTTTCGGTATTCCTCTGCTCTTTTGTTAGGGTAGGCTACAATTTTATTTAATGTTTATTTAATGGCATTTACAATTTCATAAATCACAACTGAACGCACCCACCCACACTCAGTAAATTGAAACTTTATACCCCAAATGCGCATTAAAATAATTTACAAAAGAAAATGTGTATTTGTCTTTCAGTTTGATAAGCGAAACGCAAAATATTGCACGAATCATTTGTTTTGCCCAATTAAATCGGGTAGGGAAATGGAAATTTTTGCACAAACGTCAGTCGTTTATTTCTTTATGTCTTTAATATTTATAATAACAAATCATAAAAATATCAATTGTTGTTTGCATACAATTTTGACGTCAGGGTTGTTGTATTGGCTAAGCATATGTCGGTGCGCTGTGGTGAGTAACTTTGATAAGAAACCAAAAGAGTGGTGAGTTGTCATGTTTAAATAGCAATCTGCTTACTTTAATCCACATTAACTTTCATGCTTGTTTTAGTGTTCTGATCCGTTTAAGCAACAATGATCACTTAATTACTGCCGCTCTCTGACACCCAACACCTTTTTCCGCTCTCGCTCGCTCTCTCTTTCTCTCTCTCTCCTCCTGCACATTTATTTTGCTTTATAATTTTTTGCTTGTCTTCAGGTTTGGCCATTTTCATTTCAGTGTTTGTCGTTGAGTCAAAGTGCGCGGATCGCTTTAAAAAGCTTAAATTCTGTTAAACTAACTTTATGTGATTTTGTTATATTGTTGTGCAGTACTTAAGTTTAAAAAGGTGACATTTATAGCAGGTTTAGGAGAGGTGTTGGAAAACAATTAACAAGGTAAATTCAGAACGATTAACTTTTGGTTTTTGCCAGTCTTTTTATTTTATCACATTGCTCTTTTAACCACCGAGCGCATGTTTATGGCATGTTCTTTCCTTTGATGATTCGCATTTGCAAGCGAAAATCAAATTGCTATTAACTAGAGAGACATCTGCTGCCAAAATACATGAATATAGAATAGAACATCATTATTATTCTATTTGTTTATTACATATATTATGGTGAGCTCAGTGTGGCGTGAAATCATTGCTGTCATGATACTCTATATAAGCTTTAAAGATTTCTATTGTCGAGTTAATTAAAGTAAAGCAAATCATTGTCATACCTGATGCCGCTATGATGGATGGCTTTATAAGCAGGCATAATTAGCGTAGAATTTTTCAATGCAAATCAAAAACTGCCCTTAGAATTTCATAAGCAACTTTCATATAACCCTTCCCTTCTATGGGGGTAATTTAAGTGTTCCCACCAAAAAATTAAATTTATTAACTTATTTTATATGTTACCCAAAACTTGTTTTCACACCGATCGTTCCACTGGCATCAATGCATATAATATAGGGATCAGTTTCTAGCGAAAACTAATGAAATCCTATAAATGAAACTGACTAAAACAGCAATATAAATGACGCAGTATCGAAAAGTTTGCTTGACTCATACACATACTTCGTTTCGGAATCGGAGTAATCGAAAAAAGGCACGTTCCTTTATGCATTCCTATGCAGGTTGAACTTTAGTTTACTGTTTTCCATACCAAGTGGATTTTCATACTTTTCTCCGAAAAAAGGTTGTATATACATCAGCGTTGGCCAACGAGAGCGAGGCCAAAAAGTGAGAGTGTAATATAAACGCCGTGAAATTGCCTCGACATGACAGCATCAAGGGCTAGCCATCGACGGCCCTCTTCTCCTCAGCTTCAGCATGCGTTCGGCTCGTATATGTGTAAATAGCGAAATGTCTTCGCCCCCCCCCCCCCCCCCCCCCCCCAGGGGGTACGGGTGACCATCGTTGATATAAATGTTTTTTACTATTGATTGAGAAGGTTTTGGAAAAATATGAAATCAACTGATGAACTTTTTGTATTTATTATTGAAAACCGAACTACCATTATTTTCTATATTTTGTTTTTTTTTTTATTAATTTCATTGTTTAATGCACCATATTTTCAGCATTACTGACCTTAACAAAATGTTGAATATAGAATTGGGCGTGGAGTTAGTTGCGACCTTATACCTTAAAACATAAAACAGCAAAAACAGGAACAGGAGAAAACGGCCCTTAGAGATATATGACAAGTGTAAATACAGCTTTAAGCAGTTGAAACCGATACTGGCCCAATGCCAGTGGATTCAATGTGTCCTAAAGTGACGATCTGATCTAGTAACCACAGATATTCTTCTTATCTTCCATATAATTTTGTGAACTTTAAATTAGAAAAACCAACGTTTGTGTAGTTGAATAAGTGTAGTTGAAGAACAAGTTCCCCAGCTCACTCTTTTTATATGAATAAATTTCTGTCTAAAGATGCCTTTACACTTGTCATATATGCAGTGATTGGAAAGGTACTCGATTTTCTTACCTAGGTAAGATAAGAGGTATCCGATATTTCCAGTACCTAGGTAAAGGTAAAGGTACAAAAAAGGTACTTTCAATTTTAAAAGCATGGTTCAACCACATTTATTAGTAGTGAATATTAAAAACATAACAAAACAAATTTACTTCATTACAAACATTTTTAGAGTCATACTGAAAGGGCTTAAGTCCAAATATAAGGTTTAAAAAAGGAACATTTGGATTTCATGTTATATTATTAAAATGTTTCTTATAAACAATCTTGCTTTTTTAACATAACCTAGTCTGTTTTTTTATTGTGTAAGTATTTGGCCTACACAGCTAGAAACTCTTTCAACTGGGGCATAGCTAGGCAAAATGGTTTTATACTTATAAAAAACATTACAAATATTTGTATACTTAAGTATAGATTCTAAGGATATGGTATTATTGGCAAGATAACTAATACTTTGGCTTTCATTGATTCGTAGGATGAGTAACTATTGGGGTACACAAATTCGCTAGAAACTGCTGCTATAGACTATACAAACAAATTTATGCACATAAGTATGTATGAATCGACAATTTGGTGCAAAAAATTCCATCATATATACATATAATTTTCAGATTTTTGTGCACATATGTATATAGTATAGGTACTCACCTTCAAATGCTTGTTTAAATTTCCAATAGTTTTGTTTACATAAAGTTGACATTTAGCATTCCGGATGAAAAATGTTCCATTCAAGATCAGCGGTAAATCTTTATTCCCGTCATTATTTAGTGACTGTTCAGTCATTGGTAACAATAATAAAATTTAAATTCTATGAGACAATGCTGATCAAATTTCTGCACAAATTTTACAATGCAACGTTGTCGCGCTGTAGTCTGGTTTTTTGAGTAATTTTTGGAAATGAATGCCTCAAATTTCCAAAAATTCTCCAAATCTGAAAAGTGTAGAGATGATACAACGCAACAACTGATATCGATACTTGGGCGCGAAGAAAAATCACGTACGAAAAGTACCTCGTACCCTACCTATTGACAAGGTAAATGAAAATTAAGACCTAGGTAAGGTAAAAGGTACTCGAATTTGAAAATACCGAGGTAAGGTAAAAGATACACAAAATATGTAACTAGGTATGTACCTAGGTATTTGTACCTAGTTACTTCCAAATATGAGCATTTCACAGAAAAGTCCACCGAGACCAATAAATAAAAATTACTTAACAATACTCTCATCGACCACAGAAAGTATTTATATTCGTGATCAGCATGACGAGCTGAGTCAATTAAGCTTTGTCCGTCCGTCCGTCTGTCTGCCCGTCTGTCTGTTTCTACGCGAAATAGTCCCTCAGTTTGGAAATTTTGCATAGAGTCTTCTATTAACTGCACGCTGCTAATATGTCGGAACCGCTCGGATCGGATGACTTCTTCTTGTATTAAGCTGCCATAGGAACGATCGGTCGGAAAGTGGGTTTTAGTGAGAAAAACTTTTTTGTTTTCAGTGTTATCGTTCTTAAACGTCAGTCATTATTAATATTATTTGTTTTCAAACTGATCTGTGAAATTTGGTCGAAAACGCTAACAGAAACTTAACTTAACTTAACTTAACTTCTCGTTTTTATTATATTTTCATGTTTTCCACATGAATTTGAACTAAAAAAAGTTAATCTTAAATTTATTCATAACTCATTGCGAGATTTTCGAAAGCAAAGTCGCGTAAGCGCCATTTTGCTCATTCTCTTATTTTTGTTGTTATAAAAATGCATTTAGATTGCATTGATTTTTGGTCTCTTAAATCCTTCTAAGGGTACAAAGTGTTTAAAAATATTGCATAAGACACCATAAGAAACTATGTGATTGCAATAAACTGTAAGTTTTTGCTCTTTATTATAATAAAAACAACATAAATATAATGAGGAAATTTAAGTCACATAACGTGAGGTAACATCACGTCAGATATTTTTGCTAATAAAAATTAATGGAGAAAAGATCAAGAAAGATAGCCCAGAAAATAAACTTGTACTATTTCCAATCCTACTAAATAAACTTTTATATAAAAAGCTTTGATGTTGTTGTGGTTAGTGACCTATGTTTTGTATACTGGTTGACCTCGAGCCGGCAGAAACCCCCAGTATAAAAATCTTTGCTTAATTCGAAGAGTTTTGCAAATTTTCTTAAACAACTATAAACTCTCTTCCGGTTTTTGTAAAGTCAACTCCTCATGATGGATTGATGCCATGTTATCTTTTGCTAATTGAAGTGCTACTTAATTGTTATCCAAATATAAAAATCTTTTTAAAAATCCAAAATTTGACCATTTTTTTAAAACATTTTGGAAATGACCTTATCTTTAAAGAGACTCTCTGACGATAGCATGTAATAGCATGATGATGCTAAAAGGAGCATGTGATTGCACTACCTTGTATTTATTGTATTATGGTGTAATAGCAAATCAAATATCTCTAAATATTTAGAAAATGCAGCCTTCATTGATGAAATAGGACAGGTTCTATTTGATAATAGATTCTCTTAAGAGAAGTTTAACAACCAATACACAGGAAAGTAATGGATCCTACACATCTTTGTAAGAAACATAATACTTGTTGTCAGTGATGACAATGAGTGTGTGTGTGTATTCAGTTACGCGGACTCCAGTTCAACTATTTCATTTTGTACATCCCCAACACGTGTAGGAGTAGCTACTTAAACTCTGTCTCCGTTTCAATGGTCTATACGTTGCATACAAATGTTCAGTTTAAGTGAGTTTTATAGCTTTTTAAGTGACAAAAGTTGGCGTATTTCTATATCATGGCATGTCATCAGCAGCTGACATAGACAATTGAGCTGGAGCCTGGGTTTGAACTGCAGTATAACAATATGTGTGTGTGTGTGTGTGCGTGTGTATAACAGTTTGTTTGCTGAACAAAGTAGCCGAAATTACATCATCAGCGTCAAATTTATGGCCATTTTTTTTTTTATGTTACCTTATTTATTTGCCTTAATTAATGTGCCCACATTGTTTGTTTGTGACTTTCTTAAAATTTATTTTTACATTTCCACATTGCAGTTCATGAACTCGATACTTGTTGTTGTTGTGGCAAAATACTTACACGAAATGTTGCTGAAAAATGCATTAATTGTGTGATTGTGCGCAAATATTCATTGTGTGTTTTTGTGCTAATTTGTTGAGCAAACATTTGGCTTAACTGCTCGGATATTAGGTGAATTAGCACGGACACACACACCATACCATAATGTCAAATATTCTGTTTTATAACTTGTTTTTAATTTTAAAATATAAATTTTGGCTCAAATTAATGTGGGAAAACTGACAGCGGTAGGTAATCAATGAAATTGTTCAACTATAATTATTTTAACAGCTGCAGAGGGAATGTCGTTAAATATTTCCCCTAGAACACAATTAAAATAGTCGGCTAATAAATAATTATGAAAAATTGAAATTGCTCCTAAGTAGCTAGGTGATTAATACTTGACTGATGACAAATATTTACAAATATTCACGCTTTTTATATGCCTCTGAATGTCAGTTATTGTCTGGCTATGTTACACACCTACTGCCAACTTTGTTCTATGTTTGCTATATATACATATATATTCCTCTTAACATTTACAAATTGAATTTACGGCCTCACTCACACCCCGAACCTATCTATCCACTCTTCTGGCATTTATCTAACAAACATCGCACATTCTCAATTAAAAAACTTGGCTGGCTATTCGCTTGAAATCAACACCTGATATGATACAAAATGACGCAAATAAAACCAAATACAAATTCATTTGGCTTGCCTTTAGAATGATGACCAACTTGAAATGATTCTTTCTAGGCATTAAATGAAAATCAGCATCGAGCAATCGCTGATTGATTGCCAAGACAATTTAAGTATATTTATGCGGGGGCATGGTCAACTGCTTTTAACCCATTTTTGGCCATTGATAAATCCAACTGATCGTGACCGCATTACAGTTGCCACTTGCGCCAAATAAGATCACAAGGCAGTCAGGCCTATGGCAATAAGAAACAGAAACAAAACTCGAAAACTCGAAAACTCGAGTGAACGCTCGAGAGTTGTTTAAATATTTACTGATATTTTATGAGCCTTTGTTGCCAATTAAGTTTGTAATTATGTGTAAGCAGACGATTAAATTGATAAGAGTTTGCGGCAAAATTTATTTGCTTCAAATTAAATGAATTTATTTATTTCTTTTATTGTCAAGTTGAGACATTTCGGTTCAAAGGAATTAGTGGCGTCATTTTGTGTTGATTTGCTTATTCAGTCTACTATATACATGGGTTGACTTTTAAGTTTCTGAATCTTCTGAATCTTCTTTCTCTGAATTAAATTTTAAAACGTCTATGGAAAGCACACACCGTTGATGGTAATGGCCTTCCTAACCACAATTTAACATCCAATGTCCACACCAAACAGCAGTTTTTTAAGTATATTGATATTTGGTATATCCAAAAATACGATTCAATAGTTAAGATGATTGTGCGGTTGAAAATTCGAAAATTTTTATCATTTGGAAGTATTTCTTTTACAAGAGTAGACATAAATCAAAAGCTTAATTAAACAGACGTCAACAAATCAAACTCGGATCTGCACTTTTTGTAAGTCTTTCATGAAAATCTTTAAAAAGTGTTAATACATTTTAAAGAGATCGATTTAAGGATCTTTCTTGTATAATATTGAGAGTATTTACTAGTCCTCGTAAAATAGTTAAGTGAACTAGAAGTCAGTAGTAATTGTTGCAGTATGCAAGCTGTTTTTGGCCCGTGCACAGTGTGTCGATACAGCAATCTAGACGATGAAAAAGGATAAAAAAAATACATATTTTCACATATGTTTTACCAAAATGTCCCACTGTTACGAAAATGCACAAAAATGAGACCAATAATTGAGAACTCAGAAGTAATGGGACATTAAAGATAAGAAATGTTTTTGCTTGAGAATTTAAATGACTATGTCGGAAATTAAGTGCAACTTTGATTGATTGAACTGAAAATAAAAACGTATATTCGCCATAATGTTTTTGATTTTAATTATTGTGCTGATATATTTAGTTAATTTGGCATCAAAAATGGACATAATACTATTTGACTAAAAATGTTGTGAAGCTTTTCAAAATTGCATTTTTTTAACGTTTTTTTTTCTTTTGAAAGAGTGGGATACAAAGGGCTCGTTTCGATTTGTGCTTAAAGCCAAATTGAAGGTCGTTTTAAGGTCTTTTCAAAATGCATAAGTTTGATTTGCACCGATTGGCACAAAGTTGTCTTTTTTTTCGATTGACTGTGAGTCTAAGTACAAGTTGGTGTTCGATGTGTGGTCAGAAAATTTCGCCTCAAATGTGTTTGAAGCTATGAGACACACAATATTATAATTCCCCCTCATTTCTACGCAAAAACTTAATCATTTTTGTTCCATAAAACTTATCTTAACGATTTAGAAATGAGAAATTCTTTCATAAATAAAAAATATCACATGGAAAATCCATCTCTAATTTGTATGTGTTCCAAACTAACGAACGGTGCATGTCCGAACAACATTCTTTCAATTTGAGATTGTCGGTGTGACTATTAAACTAACATAGTCTTCAGCTAATTACTGATCCTTAAGACGCTTTAAGGGCAGATTTCTCTTCTTCCAGATAGCTGCCATGTGTCAGATAAGCTCACAATTTACACTGCTATTTGTAAGTTTATGTGACATATAGCTCTATATAGAAGATGAGAAATTGGCCCTAAGTCAATTAAATACAGAAAACTGTGCAACTAGCATGGAAATAAGACACATAAACTCTCTTCTGAATGATTTCAAAATGTCATTGCTATTCAGAGATGAATATAAATGACAGTATTTTATTTAACACACAACATACCACATTCTATTCAAGGACCCTATCACCAATGGACTCTGCTATCAGCCTAAATAATTAAGTTGCTAATTTTACCATTAAAGAAGTTTCAAAAACTTGTTCTTATCGCTTTACTTCCTATGTATCTAGGCCAAGACCAAGATTAAATACTTAGACCAAGATGAAGATGTGAAGTTAAGGCGAATGTGGAACTTAATGGTTGTTTCAAATTTAAATATGTATTTTTTTAACTTAGATCGCAAATTCAATTAACGGGAATTCTAGCCTAAATAGTCGGAAAGATAAAAATAAACAGTATATTTTTCTGACTTAAAACTAAAAGAAATTGTATGTCCCTTTGGATTTTCTTGGAAACTCTGGGCACAGAATAGTTCAATTGAGTTCTGAGAATCTTTTGCTCTGTTTTCGTACAGCTTTGTTGAAATTTCGAGGAAGCCTCAAAATAGTTCACGTCATGAACATTTTCGGATAGGTGGTATTATTAAAAACTACCTTTTTTACCTTTACCTTTACTTAGGTACTGGAAATTTTGGATACCTTATATCTTACCTAGGTTTATTTCTGAGCATTTACCTTATATCTTACCTAGCCACCATTCGAAACTTTGGGTTGGCCAGTTGTTTATATGGCAGCTATTTTAAATATTCATCTGAATTTTATCAAAATAGTCAAAACTGTGCTGAAGCAGAAAATATTTATAGCTGGAAACAAAAAAAAAGTTCTCATTAGAACTACTTTTTCAACCGATCGTTCCTATGGCAGCTATATGATATAATCATCCGATTTGGATCAAACTTAGCAGAATAATGTGGAAGCATATAATGATTATAAATATTAAGTTTGAAAGCGATAGGATTGAAAACAAAAAAGTATTTTTTTACTCGGACTTTTTTCTAGACCTATCTTTTGTATAGCAGCTAGACTATATAGTTGTCCGTTTTGAATCAATCTTAGTGAAATTATGAAAAAGCATAAAAAACTTATGTATACGAGTTTTGAGTACGTTCGCCTTGAAAACAAAAAAGTTTTTCTTACTAGAACTACTTTCCCGACCGGTCGTTTCTGTGGCAGCTGAATGCTATAGTCATTCGATTTGGATCAAACTAAGCAGAATTATGTGGAAGTATCAATAAATATCAAGTTTGGGAGCGATAGCATATAGAAATAAAAAAACTTGGTGAAATTATGAAAAAGCATTGAAAACCTATATATACATGTTTTGGGAATAATATAATACTATAATCTTAGAACTTTTTAGCATGCTCTATGTCAATAAGTAATGATTTTCATCATAACGTTTCTATAACAATACAAACAATATTACGGGGCCTGCAGAAACACATACATATACAAAGTTTCTGTGACTTGGCGTTTGCTACTGTTTGTCAGAATTTTTGCTACAAGTCTGACTTGGGATTCCCAAGCGGTCTTAGCAGCTCTGACATGAGGTAGCCTCTGCCAACTCATTGAAGTTGGGCAAAAGATCGCTGATGATTGAACTGTTGGAAGTATATGAAATAGCTATACGATCAACCAGCCTCCTTAGTGGTGTTGTGCGTGTCTTGTTTTGGTATGGTCAAGAAAGCTTTAAAACTGACGGAGGAGATGGCACTGAAACAGATGGACGGACGTAAAACGTAAAATTTAAGAAATTAAAATAGCTATCACTGAAATCAAATATAATTTTTGACCTTATTTTAAGATAGTGACAATAGAAAAACTCTCCCTAATTATCAGAAAAATACATAATTTTCTAAAATTAAAAAATTTCAAAAAAAAAATTTTTCATGCCTAATTTTTTTAAGTTTTAGAAAACGTATTCGGTTTATAAGAAAATTTGTTCAGACTGTTTTTACGCTTTGAGCGATACCATGTAGTAGAATTTTACAATACTTGAAGTCTTCATTCTTTACAATTTTTTAAATATTCGGTTCTTCTTTCTCATGATTTTTTTTATATTTAAACCCAATCTTACTCAAATATAAACTCAAATTATTATACAAACAAAATTCAATAACTTATACCACGTCCCGTCTCCGATCCCAATTCAATCCGCAGTTCAAATTGGCTTACACGAGATTCCAGTCGTGTCATGAAATCAGCGCATGTATTCAAAATGGCATATGATCGCTTAAAAGAAAACATAAAATTGTTTAAAATAACATATTTTAAAGCTACGAAATCGCACTAAGCGATGATTTCATGAACGGTTTAATGAAATTATGTTGGCTGCCCAGAAAACGTGACTAGAAATGGGTAAAACATACATAATAATCAACTTAAAGTTCCAATTACCCTGAAACACGACAAATCAGATTCGAGTTAAGCACACCAAAGTCATCTAGAGGGGCAACCACTCCTTCTACAAACTGAACAAAAATTTCATTTTGCAGAATTGTGTCTTTAATGCTGCTTTTGTGATTGGGATTGGTAAAAGTTTTGAACAAACCCAGCTAACTAAAACTTATTTGGCTTATCTGAACTTAGCTACGGATGATTCGTCATTTGAAATCTCAATTAACCAAACGGTTCAAGCAATTAGGCATTCAACGGAAGTGCCGCAGACGTTCCTCATCAGATTTTAACTATGCAGCCAAGAGCCCATTTAGGAGAGTGTTCATTGCGTTCATCTATGGCTCGTGTTTGACAATTGTCCATTTCCATATTTCAACCTAACGATTTGCATAGCTAATCGGACTCAACATTTTCCTCATTTTGTCTTTGCAGTTATTGTCATTGTCAGCCAGAAAGTTGCATCGCTAAGATGGGCAAATTCGAATACTCGCTGGGTCTCAATGAGCTCAAATCGAAGGAGCTGCGTCTGTGGCAGGCCCTCATTGGCGAGTTTCTGGGTAATCTCATCTTAAATTTCTTTGCCTGCGGTGCCTGTACCCAGATAGAGGATGGCACATTTAAGGCTCTGGCTTTTGGTTTGGGTGTCTTTATGGCCATAACGGTGAGTAAATATGTGAGGGAAATTGAAATCAAACTTTAATGTATATGTTTTGCTTACAGATTGTGGGTCACTTGAGCGGAGGACATGTTAATCCTGCGGTCACTGTGGCCATGTTGGTATCTGGACGTGTGAGCCTACTGCGTGCTCTATTTTATATTGTATTCCAGTGTCTAGGTGCAATTGCGGGTACTGCAGCTGTGAGGGTGAGTGCTTCATTAAATTGATTGTCTTTGAAAAGAACTCTCTGGGGGTATTTCCCATTAGCTGTTTGCTGTGAAATCGAAAAATACCACTTGATCATTAACACAAACTTTGTTACCAGAACCAAGCCAATCATTTCCGTACAATGCAACCAACAATTTCACAAAAAGAGCCCAAAATGTTTCTAAAATGTGTCAAATATATTGGAAACATTATTCGAAAGTGCTTCAATTGCAAATTTGCGACATTGGAATTCCTATGTCTTTATTCGCCAAAAGAATTAGCTCAAATACCAACTGGTAGTTTTGTTTAAAGTGTGAACAGCCAAACAAGTTCGCTGATGGGAGAGTTTGGTAATTCTTGAAGCAGCGATCGTTGTACGGACATACCCAATTGCTATTCCAAAACGTGGTAATTAACATCTACTGATGTGAGTTGATTATATTGAATTATAGTTGATTATTGACCTTGAGCCAGCCAGATGCAAACTTTGACTAAAATCAAAAACTGAGCCGAAATATATTTTTATTTCGAATGGGAAAATATTTTAATAAGAAAAACAAAATATTAAAAATGTAAAAAGTTAATTTGTGGGATGCCAACAACACGCGGTGTTCCCAAGCGGTCCCCCATCTAAGTACTAACCGCGCCCGACGCTGCTTAATTTCGGTGATCGGACGAGAACCGATGTATTCAGCGTGGTATGGTCGTTGGCGAATGTAGTTGGGTGAATGAAGGGGTTTCTACAGCAAAAAGCTGTATTTGAGTGAAAAGCTTTTACATACTTAGTAAAATAAAAGCTTTAAATTTCTAAAAGAAACCCTTAAAAGATTCCACATTATATCAAACCAAACATTTCTGTTCATGGTTCTTAAGGGTGATTTTTATGCTGTTTGGGTTTTCAGTGTACATTTTTTGACACCTCACGCTTGATTCGTAACATGTGGCAACTCCAAAATGCTCAGTAAGATTTGCCATTTCACCATGAATAGACTAACAAACGAACAGAGCTTGCAAATCGTTGAATTTTATTATCAAAATTTGTGCTCTGTGAGAAATAGGTTTTATCGAAAAATTGTCTTCAGCGATGAAGCTCATTTTTGGCTCAATGGGTACGTCAACCAACAGAATTGCCCAATTTGGTCTGAAGATCAGCCAGAAGCCGTTCAAGAGCTGCCAATGCTCCCTGAAAAAAGGAACTTATTGGTTAACAGTTATGAAAATCTCAACGTTAGGCCGTTCGCACACGGCTCGTATCGTCAGCGTAGCGATTTCACATACAAAAGTCCCAAAGTTTTATGTCGCTTTGATGTCGCACACTTGAGTTTGAAGGGAGAACATCATGATCAAGGCGACTATAGTCATGCTGTACGCATGTTGTTTCCCCTTCAAACTCAAGTGGGACTTTTGTATGTGAAGCCGCTACGATGACGACACGAGCCGTGTGCGGAGGACCTTAATGGGCCAAAATGGAAGAATTGGACTTGGTTGACATGTGGGGTTTCAACAAGACGGTGGCACATGCCGCACGGCATGCGAAACCGTGGACCAATAGAGAGGCTAGTTTGGTGAAACAATTAATCTCATGTTTTGGACCAGTCCATTGGCCGCCAAAATCATGTGATTTGACCCCATTAGAATAGTTTTTGTGGAGCTACAATTGCAGTCCTGGAAGACAATATTACAGCTGCTATTGGTGCGATACCGGCCGAAATGCTGAAAAAGTTAACATAAATTGGAGCTTAAGATTGGAACGACCAACTCAGGCGTAGCCGCGGGCTACATTTGCATAAAATAATCTTTAAAAAGTAAAAAAAAATATTTCATTCACTATTGCCAATTTTCCTTTTTTTTTTAGTTTTCAGTAGAGGCAAAAATTAGTAAAAAGTTAGTTTGTGGGATGCCAACAACACGCGGTGTTCCCAAGCGGTCCCCCATCTAAGTACTAACCGCGCCCGACGCTGCTTAATTTCGGTGATCGGACGAGAACCGATGTATTCAGCGTGGTATGGTCGTTGGCGAATGTCGTTGGGTGAATGAAGAGGTTTGTACAGCAAAAAGCTGTTTTTTAGTGAAAAGCTTTTACATACTTAGTAAAATAAAAGCTTATGGTTGATTATACCTGTTACTCGAAGAGTAAAAACGGTATAATAAAGTGGTGCAAATGTATGTAACATGCAGAAGGTATCATTTCCGACCATATAAAGTTATTCTTGATTAGCATCAACAGCCGAGTCAATATAGCCATGTCCGTCTGTCCGTCCGTCTGTCTGTCTGCCTGTATGAACCATAGCTCGTAAATAACTCTCAATCCTATTTTCAGTTTGCTCTGCTCACGTCACTGACCGAAAAAACAAAAAAATGCTCTCGGGCTTTCCTCAACCGAATGTGTTCTGATATCGCGCTTACTGTTAAGTGGCTGTGGTTGTCTGACAGCAACCCTATAACAGGCCCAATTCAATCAATTGGTCATAAAATGTATGCTTCTCGAAGACCAATCAGTCAATACGTTAGTTCAAAAGGATGCAGACTCAAGAGTTGCGCCAGAGTTTAAAATAAGAAGAGAGAGAGAGAGAGAGAGTCAATGCGAGAGAGAACGAGAGAGCACCCAGCAAGCATTTTATGAAATTTCTGATCACATTCGAGTCCTCAGTTTTTAACCCGTTTTTCTGATCAGTTTCGACTCATTTTACCCACCAATGCATACATACGAAGAAGATCTTTTGAATTCGTGAATTTTGCCAAAAGGTCCAAACCAGACATCAGAGGAAAAAAAACAAGAAAAAATGTGTGTTCTCGCCTCTCACAACCAAATAGAAGCAGAGAGCGTAGTTAAAGCCATGACACAACTAATACAGGTATGGCACTCAGCATACATTGTGGCCCAGCGCTTCTGCTGAGAGCGCGAGAGAGAGACGGAGAGTGAACGCGTGAGTGAAAGACCCACATATGTACATTTTACACACTAATTTAGTATGTGTGTATAACAAAAAAGCAATGAAGCAACAACAAAAACAACAAAGCGATCGGTGCAACAGAAACAAACAACTTCAAAATTACCGTCGGCAAAGAAAAAAAAAAAAAACCTACGCTTACTGATATTTTGTGGCCCGATCAGAGGGCTCAGTCTGTGAGTGCCTTCTTTGTTGTATCTTAGTTAAAGCAGTGCCGGCCAAATGGAGAGGACAAAAAAGTGTGCTTGTGTGGGTGAGCAAGAGAGCTCTTTTCCTACAGCCGTTTACTTGCAATTCAGTGTTCGGCTCGCGTTTGCCTTAAAGCACGACTGACTTCGTCTCCTGGTAGCTATGGCTGGCCGGCTCTGTGTTGAAGGTTGTTTTGGTGCCGGGCGAAAAATGTTCTTTTCTGACAGAGGCAAGCGGGGGACCGGTTTTTGCAACCTCTGGTATGAACATCTAGATCTCAGAGACTAAAAGAGCTAGAACCACAAAATTTACTTTAAAGCATGAAAATTGCATAAATAACTTTTTTTCATTGAATTAATTTTATCATTTTAATTTTATTGCTTGCGGTTTTACAGTGCTGAAGTTCAATGTCTGAGATATGGAACCACCAAGCACTTAAAAAAAATTCGAAAACAAATAGATAAGGCAAACTGAGCTAAGCTTCACATAGTTCTTTCATAGCTTTAGCAATTTTATTATCAACCATTTATTACTCACGCTTATTTCCCGTTTCTTCTCTCTCTTCCAAAGATTCTCATCGATGCTGACTACCACAATGGCCTGGGTCACACCAGTCTGGCCATGAATATTACCGAATTGCAGGGCCTGGGCATTGAGTTCTTCCTGGGTCTGTTGCTGGTACTCACCGTTTTCGGGGCCTGTGATGGCAATAAGCCGGATTCCCGTTACACTGCCCCCCTGGCGATTGGTATGTCTGTGACCTTGGGCCATTTGGGTACCATTCGTTATACTGGAGCGAGTATGAATCCTGCACGCACAGTTGGCACTGCATTTGCCACCGACAATTGGACCTCCCACTGGGTATACTGGGTGGGGCCTATACTGGGCGGAGTGACTGCCGCCTTGCTGTACACTCAGGTGTTGGAGGCCAAGACTCCGCCAAAGAACAGCGAAGCGGCTGAGAAATATCGCACACATGCCGATGAACGCGAGGTGAGAGTCAGGTTGATAAATGCCTGGAGCGATAAGTATTTCTATTGAAAAATCAAATACTCACTCACACTCATACAAACCATGCACACACAAAGATACATACATGTAAATATAAGTTTAGCCCAAAACTGAAGGAACTAATGGTACAAAATGTTTCACTCTTTGCAGCTACGCAAATTGGAAGGTGCACGGGACTATGCTTAAGCCATTTCAAGAGCCAAGATCGTGTCTCGAATCCATTAACTAAGAAGAGAAGCAACAAATTTATACGTTTTGTTAATGTTAATCATTTATATATATATATTTGTACGTCTAATTGTAATTTATGTTAAATTATTTATGCAAAAGCCACATTTTTTTAAACTAATTTCTGTTAATTTATACTTAAACTTTTGCTGAAGATTTTGAAATAAACCGCCTAAAAAGCTCACAAGAGAAAAGCTCTTTCACAACACTGGCCCAGCACCCCAACGCAAAGACATGCGCCAAAACTGTCAAATAGCATTAAAGCACAAAATTGGGAAAATTCAACGCACAGTTGCGTGTTGGCTTCTAACTAAGAAGAAAATAAAGGAACAAAAAATAGAGCAAAAAACGTGAACTGCAATAAATAATAACAAATAATTTACCAATTAAAATTAGTGACCAAAACGCACAAGAATTAGCAATCAGAAATCAGAAATTATATATAAAATTTTAAAACCCCAAAGCTGGCAAATTATTCAAACCAACAAATCAATACAAATTCAATGTCAAGCTGGTTACAAGCCACAAAAAAGAGAAAATTAAAAGAAACCCCCATAAATTAACGTAAATTCCAAGTCTCCCCACGGGTTTTAAGCGCTTAAAGAGCCATTTGTTTTGGCCTAGTTTTCTTTGCTGTCCAAATCGATTTTTATTATGAAACAACTGCGCGACAAGGAGAATCGTAAAAGTCTTTGAAAAGGCAAGTGTTGAAGTGTAAACACCAACAAAATCAATACTCATGCCTGCAGTATTATAATCCAATCATCCTCCAACAAGAAGTGCAACGGCAAGTAATCGACCAAACTCAACCACATATACATACCTTAACATTAACATATATGAGAAAAGGAAAGCAGCTGTAAAACTGACCCTTTATTCCTCGGGGGAGGGAGTCTGTGCTGGTTGTTGTCTAGGCTATAAGCCCCCCCCCCCCCCCCCCCCCCCCCATCTTTTACAGCTTTGTTTACGTTTTTATAATAACCGGCTAATATCGACACACTATATAATCTCTATATTTATGAATAGCCAAAGCTATTAACATGTGGCTAAACCAGCTATTAAATGTGCATGCAAACAACTTGTTGATTGGGTGGGTATAGGACACTCTCGTACAATGACCTAGGCAATTTGACCCACATAAAAAGGGGTTGCAATGCGAACAGAATTCTTTGATACTGTCAGCAAACGCAAATGTGTTAAATTTAGAGATGCCGAGAAAAAACCTTAACCTGAAAACAATCGGGCGACAGTTTTTTTTTTTAAATACACTCACCGCAAGAGCATGTACGAATGTGAGTAGTAGAATGTTTAAAGCTGATTAAGGGATTCTTTCTTTCTAAATGTGAAGACTATGAAGACAATGAAGAAATGATGAAGAAATTGTATTATATTTTATATTATAACACGCTGACAAGGCAAACGTTGTTCTGCCATATAAATTGTTTCTAGTTAATTAATGTTTATGCAATATCCGGCTTGTCCTTTCCACAAAATTAGCGGATATTGAGGAGCGTCGTATGAACGATTACACAGGCCAACAAAATGACCACTTTTGTGAGGTCCAGCCTTCTTTGTATTCAATTCTGTTCCAGTTTTGTGCCCAGATTCTAAAACTGGTCTCGGTTTTTCTCCATCAGCTCTTGTTTCTTGGCTTTTAAAAAATTATGTAGGTTGCACCGAGCAAAAATAATTGTGTTTATGAGTTTTATGCGACAGTATACATATTAATGCAGCCTACAAAAATCATAGGAGCAGCATCAGCAAAAACAAAAGCGTCCAAATAGGCCATTGAAGAATAATTTGCATCAAATTATGGCAAATTTTTCAAACTCTTATCGTCGTTTACAAGCCATTGCGGTGGTTGGATTTTAATTACAACCACTTTAGCATGTAGCCTAAGGGCTCTTCTATTTTCACAAATTTTGTTGCATTTAAATCAGCTGGATGGACAAAGTTACCGAAAAAATGAATTAAAATTTATGGCAAGACAACTAGATTGATACATAAAATGTGTATAGGAAATATTAAAAGACTACGCGATCTAACATAGACCTCACATTAATTGTCAAGCAAATGTACAATAACATTCAGGCAGTATTAGATTCAAACAATAACCCCCAAATTCAAATTTGCTTAATATCAAACACCCTCGCGAAAATGACATTTCAGTGAAGAGTCACTCTGAGTCTATCTGTGAAACGAATGTATATGTTGAGGAAATTGACCATTCTTAATATTTGAAGGAATAAGTATGAATACAAGGTAGTGCAAATACTGGCTCTATTTCGCAAGCGAATATGTTTGTGAGTCTGTCACGTCATTTGACGAGATAATAAAAATAATTATTATTGTTTCTTCTTCGAATCACAATTTCTCTCGTCGCTGTGCGGTCGCCAACCATTATTCCAGCAACGTCGTCAACAGCTGGCGCATTAATTCAACGCACATGCTCTCCAGCTGGTGTTTTATCAGAATTAATGACATTAGCGTGATTGTCAATTTGCAATTCGTGCATGTGTGATTTAAAGAATTGCAATAATTCATAGCGCCCATTCAAAAGTTAGTCCAGCTCGCCGACGATGCGCCAGGCGTTAGGCGAATTGAGGTTATTGTAGCCGCAACGTGCATCCACACGATTTACGTCCTCATAAAGTCCATTTGTAAAAATGTGTGTGGTTCGTTTGGCATTGGCAGCAATTAGCCTACTTTATGGAACACTTGGCCTTACATTTTGAAGATTGAATTAAATTGCTGACCATTGACCGCTGTATTGAGCATTATTTCTATTGCTCCGAACGAAGTCATTTGAAAGCATGAAACAGGTCTGCATTCGCTAACTAGCCTTCGATGCGGTCAGATCGAAGATTGTTCGCGGTGCTTTATTTTCGCACACCAATTTACTGTTTCTCGGCATGCGTTCGACTGGTGTATGTGTAAATAGCGAAATGTCTTAGGGGGCGACCGGTGACAAATGATTCCTTCTCCCTGTACTCTGTGTACCTTTGGTACAAAGTATAAAAACAGATAGACGGACGGACAGACGGAAATAAACTCAGCTCGTCATGCTGATCAAGAATATATGTATATACTTTATGTGGTCGGAGATGCCTAGTTCTATGCGTTGCAAACATATGGACAATCTTAATATACCCTCTGCAAGGATATAATTGTCGCTTGCCACCGTTTTTTTTATGGAAGGCGGATTACTTCCTTAAGTGTTCGTTGTTTGCCGACTTAAGATCAAAATATATTTATTAATGCTTCAAGTTGAAAATTGCATAATTAACCGGTCGAGTAATAACATCAAAGCAAAATGAAAAACGCCTCTAAAAAGCTATCTTTTTCCATTCTTTCTTGTGCTTGTTGTTATTTGACAAATGATTTTATTTTTATATATTGGTATCTACTCCTCCGCAAGCAGGCTGTGCGCATTCCTGTCATCATATGTTAACATAAGTATAAGTTGTGATTATCGATTGCACATGCCTATCAAGAGGTGACGTCCCTTTTCTGTAGTTTGGCTAAATTTAAACGTTAACAAAAGAGCATTTTACAAGCGGTGTCTACTTCATTGCTTGCCCTGTTAGCTCTCGCATAAATCTACTTAAAAATAGTTTTCATTTACCACTCAATTTTTGACACTTTGCCAAAGTTCAATGCAAACTAAAAAAAAATCGCCAACATGTGTGATAAATGCAAATTTAAGTGCAAAAACAAGAAGTGTCAAAAGACATTGTCTGTACTACTTAGATTGGCTCAATATAGATGGCCAATCAGTCAATTTGACAGGGGAGGCAAACTAGCCATGAATTGTCTTTGCCTTTCCCTTATGGCCTGCACACACATTGACCTAGAACACTTGTTAGAGGTTATGTGTGGCATTATTTTTAGATTGACTTTTGTTGTATGTCTGCTTATAAATAAATTTGTTGATATGTTGTCATATTGACAAACGCCTGGGAGGGCCTAAAGTGGCATACTTTTCCAGAAACCCTCGCTCTGGCATATGCTACCCATTAGCAGTCTATAAACGAAATGCAATAGAAATTATATTTGGTGGAAAGTGTTAAATTTTGGTTTGGGGTGACAAATTCACAGCTGGGAATTGAAATTTGTGGCAAGCACTTTTATAAATAGAATACTAGAGAAATAAAAAATGGGATATGGAGGCTAATAGAAAATAAAAAAGAATTTTTTTCAACAGAAAGGAGATATTTATAAATGTCTTTAACCTACCTATAAGTAGCTTAGACTTAGTAAGCGAATGGCTTCTGGAATGAATGGAGATTAATTTTTATTCAGATAGACGTCGTAAGCTTGACAACTATAATGTTTGTTGGTGACATCATAATGAACTGAAGTAATTCTACTTTGTAACCTTTTCTGTTTGGATGGCTTGAACCAAAACCATGGATTGCAAACTTTATGAATCCAATGGGTTCGAGCCTATAAGGCGAAGTTTTGCAGTAAGAAGAGATTTACATGAGGTTTTAATTTATTATCAGGAATAGAAGAATATGTATTGAAGCGTTCATTAAGAAATTTCCAATTTGATTCAACATAAATAAAGAAACAAGAAACTTTCGAAAATTTTTCCACTCAAACCTTTTTTGTTTAATTTGTACTCCGGTTCAGGTCCGGGCTATAAACATTTATTTACTACGGTTTAGGTTGGGTTCAGACTTTGATAAAAAGCAGTCGACTTCGTACCAGTATGTACCCTTAGTTCTGAGTTCCCTAAGTTATTGTATTAGATTACAGCAAGCCCCATAAAACTTTTGGATATTGGCCGGCAGTCCCTATGGTGCCCAACGAAACTGAGATTAACGATCCACACATATTTTATAAATTTCTGAATTTAATAAATCACTGAATTAAGATCTCAAGAAACATGCGAACTAACTAAGAAATATGCGAATTTTCCCATTTTAATAAATTACTTTATGAGTAAGTAAATTTACTAAGAAATATGCGAAAATAGTAATAGAACAACAATTACCTTATCCATCTATAACGAGTTAGGTAATTTGAGCTTCAACTGTAGCTGTAAGCCGTTTGTTAGCCCTTACATTCGATAATAGAAACAATATTCTAATGTCGTATTAATAGTATAAAAGCAGAACGAATATTTTCAATACGAAACCTCTATCTACATCAATACAAATAAAGAAAAATTTTCTGAAGCAGCAATAACCACAAGAAATAGGAGGAGAAAGCCGATTGATGCCTGGAGATGTGTGTGTGCTCGTGGATGTTCGATGCACACGAAATAATTCGTCGCCAACCACCAAATCTACGATGAAGATTATAATCTTCATAATTATTAATATATATTTGTTCGTTCGATGAGTTCGATTTAACAAGCGTCAAATGACAAAAAGAAAAGAGAGAAAACATTCAAAGTTGTTGTTGCAATTGTGTCTGTGAGAGTGCATGTGCACGGCTATAGCTATGCGGAATACAACAACGAATGAGTGGTGTGCGCATAGGCCGTGGACACCACTGCTTTATAGCATATTATAGGCTTAAAATGGTTGTCGTGCTTCGTTAAGCGTTGTTTGTAGGGCCGGTGTCGTGTTTCATGATGTTAAAGCTGAACAAGCACAAAATTAGATGTTTTAAAACCCGGTTCCCCCAAGGAAGACAGGACCGAAAATGTGTAAGAAAATGTGCGAAAGTATTAAAATGATATTTTGAGAACATCAAATTGATACTAACTTGTATCAGGTTGACACCTTTTTTATATTTATTTCTTGGTATCATTTTGACACTAGCTTTTATCAATTTGATATTTGAATTATCAAACTTTAACCCTGTATATGGCACCGACTCCGATTTTGATGAAATAAAAAAGTAATTTCTTTTTCGTTTTGGCCATTTTAATTTTTAACACTAATTAAGGAAAAAGGAAATGTAGCATAAATACATCAGATCTGCTTCGAGCGAAAATAATACTAATAATTATCAAAGTATTTATTAAACATGAAAAATGAGTTGTCATGTTCTGAGTACATTTAACATACCATTTAGAATAAACTTTGTTTTTAAATTACATTTTAGTTGAAGGGAAATTTATTAAAAGACGTATTTCTTTTGTAAAAGCATAATCCTACTCCGCATTACTTGTGCGAATCCTGTTGAGTGTGGGTACGTGCATCTAATCCTATTATCTCTCCAGAGTGGATAATGTTCAACCTTTCCTGCCTTACCATACGTATCCGCCTCTTTTGCTTCAGTTCATTTTGAATACTAGAGCTTCGTTTCCCAGGTTTGTTTTAGTGTCAACTTTTGTCATCTACCGAAGTCGGATGATCCGAAAACTTTATTAGCTGATCCATATCCCTGATGTACACGTTTGCATAAAAGCTAAGCATTGCTCACTGTCAAGTCCAATAGATGATAAAACATTATAACTTGCCAGCGTCTGCTTCTCAATGAAATTTTCTATCTGCCGATGTCGATGTTTGGGATCAACGCTTCCCATATAGATATTGTGTATAGTGCTACTTTGAACGGTCGTTCAATTGGAACATAATTATTTTTTGACTCTGTTTAAGCGGCGTTCAGACAACATTCAGCGTAGTTCGATTCTTCTTCTTACGTCGTTTTTACTGGTAGTTTTAGGACGTTTAGCTTGATCTTCGATGTCTTCGTCATCTGTGGTATCAAGATGATTTTCGACTGGATAGAAATCGCTTTCGTCATCAGCAGAACAATCGAGCTCATTTTCACTATTCACACTGTCAAAAATTCTAACGATTTGTGAAGACGTTGGTTCCTGTGCTGACATTTTCCCCAAGTACAAAGTACCGTTCGCAATTTATATGTTTGTGATGCCCATAGAAGAACACAAAAGACAATCCTTAAACAATACCAATAAACACATAAAAACAAAACTCAAACACATGTAAGTTGCAGATATATAATACATCAAACCACAAAAGCTGTTTTTATATATATATTTCGAATTTTCGAATTAATATTTGTTGATATTTAAAATGTTTAGTTTCAAATCAATACTTTATTGTATCAAATTAAAAGTCTAAGGATCAAAATACCCAAAATATTAATTTGACAGTTACTAGTATTATATTGATATCAAAAAATAGAGGAAAGTATATAAATGAAGGTTTTAAATGATTTTCGTCTAACATTCTTACCTGAGCTATTTCCCAAACTCAGCAATAGATTGATCACTTTGATCATTTGCTTGCAGATTTGTTATAAGGCATCTATATGAAATATTCATCAGATTTTGACCAAACTGCCCAAAATTGAGTGGAAACCGATAATATTCATAACTGGAAAGCATTAAGACGCTACCATTGAAAACAATTAGGTTTTTCTCACTAGAACTACTTTTCCGACCAATCGTTCCTATGGCAGCTATATTCTACAGTCATCCGATTTTGATCAAAATTGGCAGAATTGTGTGGTAGCATATAATATTGACTAGTAAAATGTTTGGGAGCGATAGCATCGAAAACAAAAAAGTTTTTCCCACTAAGACTTTTTTCAGAACTATCTTTTGTATGGCAGCTATACTATATAGTTGTCTGATTTTAATAAAACTTATTGAAATTATGTAAAAGCAAAGAAAACTAAGAAATATAAGGTTTGGGGACGTTCGCGTTGAAGACAAAAAAGTTTTTCTCACTACAACTACTTTTTCGACCGATAGTTCCTATGGCAGCTTTATGCTATAGTCATCCGATCCGGCCAGTTCCGATAAATGTGCAGCGTCTTTGTACCAAAAGTCTTCGTGCAAAGTTTTGTTAAGATAGCTTTTAAACTGACGGAGGAGATCGCATAGAAATAGACGGACGGACAGACGTACATGGCTATATCAACTCAGCTTGTCATGCTGATCAAGAATATATATACTTTATGTGGTCGGAGATGCTTCCTTCTATGCGTTACAAACAACTGGATACTGATACAGGATTTAGTTTCAATTTGATACACGTTGTCTCAAATTGATAATGATACAATTTTTTTGGGAGTAGGATATTCCTGTTTTCCCAGTGACTCGCAATTTGTCGGTCTTTGTGTCGCTGTTGCGTATGCGAATTTTCGAAAGCTTACTATTCTGTGAAGTGTGCGAACAAGTTCATTAATACATTCCTATTTTAAGTTTATTGCTTACATTGGTGGAAATTTTTGATCAATCAAGAACATCAATAAATTGCTGCTATTGGAAAAATCAATTAATAAACTTCTTATTTAATTTTCTTCTTTCAGTGGCGGCGGCATAATGTTTGGGAATCATAGCAACAGGCATTGAGTCAATCAATTTTTACCAAATAAAA